>JARFJB010000717.1:82500-87500 GCA_036346205.1 Vesta saturnalis | reverse complement strand
ACACACAGCACACAGCACAGACACAGACACACAGACACACAGACACACAGACACACAGACACACAGACACAGACACACAGACACACAGACACAGACACAGACACACAGACACACAGACACAGACACACGACACACAGACACACAGACACACAGACACAAACACAGACACACAGACACACAGACACACAGACACACAGACACACAGACACACAGACACACAGACACAGACACACAGACACACAGACACACAGACACACAGACACACAGACACAGACACACAGACACACAGACACACAGACAACACACAGACACACAGACACACAGACACACAGACACAGACACAGACACACAACACACAGACACACACAGACACACAGAACACAGACACACAGACACACAGAACACAGACACACAGACACACAGACACACAGACACAGACACACAGACACACACACACACAGACCACAGACACAGACACACACACACAACACACAGACACACAGACACAACAACACACAAACACACAGACACAAGACACAGACACACAGACACACAGACACAACACAGACACACACACACAGACACACAGACACAAGACACAGACACACCGACACACAGACACAGACACACAGACACACACAACACACACAGACACACAGAACACATCACACAGACAAACAGACTCACAGGCACAAGCACACGACACACAGACACGACACACACACAGAACACAGACACAGAACAACACACAACACACAGACACACAGACACACAGACACACAAAGACACACAGACACACAGACACAAACACACAGACACAGACACACAGACACACAACACACAGACACACACACAGACACAGACCACAGACACAGACACACAGACACACAAAGACACACAGACACACAAACACACAGACACACAGACACACAGACACACAAGACACACACAACACACAACACACAGACACAAGACACACAGACACGCAAACACACAGACACACAGACACACAGACACACAGACACACAGACACACAGACACACAGACACAGACACACAGACACACAGACACACAGACACACAGACACACAGACACACAGACACACAGACACACAGACACACAGACACACAGACACACAGACACACAGACACACAGACACACACGACACACCGACACACAGACCCACAGACACACAGACACACAGCACACAGACACACAGACACACAGACACAAGACACACAGACACACAGACACAGACACACCGACACACAGACACACAGACACACAGACACACAGACACACAGACACACAGACACACAGACACACAGACACACATACACACAGACTCACAGGGACACAGACACACAGACACACACACACACACAGACACACAGACACACAGACACACATACACACAAACACACAGACACATAGACACAGACACACAGACACACAGACACACAGACACACAGACACACAGACACACAGACACACACACACAGACACACAGACACAGACACACAGACACAGACACACAGACACACAGACACACAGACACACAGACACACAGAGACACATGCACACAGACAAACAGACTCACAGGCACAAAGACACACAGACACACAGACACACAGACACACAGACACAGAGACACAGAGACACACAGACACACAGACACACAAACACACAGACACACAGACACACAGACACACATACACACAGACACACAGACACACAGACACACAGACACACAGACACACAGACACACAGACACACAGACACACACGACACACACACACAGCACACAGACACACAGACACCAAACACACAGACACACACCACACACACAGACACACTACCACAGACACACACAGACACACAGACCACAGACACACAGACACACACACAGACACACAGACACACACACAGACACACAGACACACAGACACACAATCACAGACACACAGACCACAGACACAATAATTAAAATTCTTCCCATCCACTCCTTTTGAACTTCCTGTGCACCTATAGTATCTCGAATGCGTTGCTGCGACGGTGCAGTTTTTCCACCCGGCCACCATACCCTATCCGATGACCTTTTAATCAACGCTTATGGCCTCCCTAATGCAGTTATCCTAGGTGATTTCAATGCCCGTCACATCCAATTCGGTGACACCCCAAGTAATGGCAATGGTAACAGGCCCTAATCCGTTCTGTTGCAGCTTCCGCTCTTGCGAATCGCCAACACACAGTCAACATACTTCGAACGTTTATTTATTAATCGAACATTAATGCAAAGCTAGCTCTAATAATATACAAGAAGGATAAGTACAGTGTTAATAAAAAGAAAATACATGACTTCAGTTAATTAGTGTTTCATGTTATAAATACAGGGGTGCAGGGCTTGCACCATTCTTCGTTCATAAATGCTATAAATTTGATTTGTTAAGTTGAGCGGCCTGTTTTCTCAGTTTTGTTTGTGTTTTTGAAACGGATTCTCCTTCCGTCACCAGACTTAGTCCTGAGAAGGACTATCTTGCACTTGACTCGAATTCTTTCGTTACTCTGATTTTTCTCCAGCAGATTACAAAATGAATTCGACTCGAGTACAAAAACAGTCCTTCTCGGACTAAGCTTCATGATGAAAGCAGAGTCCGCTTCCGATACGCCCTACTACATAAAAGAACTGTGGAAATAGGCCGATCAGCTTAACTAATATGAGACCACAGTTACAAAACACATATAATTCATAAATTTCAGTTATTACATTAAACTTATTCTGTTACAATCTCAATTTTCATTTTGAAATAATTCTACATAAAGATAGGTTTCTTTCTGTATTTTAATTAATTAGTATAAAATGAGCGGTGCCTGACATATGTATAACTGGTCTATAGCTGTATGTAATCTCTGGAATCCCTTGTGAACTGCGCACGCGATAAAGAAAATCGCTCTCAATTTAAGGTAAGTATTTTTATTTATGTCTCCGATGAATTAAGCTGTGTTATAAAATTACGTTTTTTGTATTTTGATATTATTCCACCTTAATTATAATGTCTTGTTTCAGTGTTAAAAAAATGTAAAGTGTACCCCTCGCTACATTAGCTTTAGAAAAATGCTTGTTATAAGTTAACTTTGGAGTAATGTTATACGTTATAACGTCACGACAATCCCCTTCAAGGAGAACGAAAGTTTAAAATTTTAACAAACACTTTTACATATTCCTCATAATGCGAACCTTTATTCCGTAATAATTTAAGATGCGATACCATCGGTTAAATGCTTTAAATGCCTGAAAGCGTTAACGTAGTGCATTATAAACGCTATAGCGATACTCTAGCAAGGTACATGTTGTAGGTTAAAATCCTATTCCCCCTTTTTCTTTATGTCTTTACAAAAATTTTAATTACATAATGCACTTATGAATTGCTTATTCGTCCATTAAGAACAAATAACTTATAGCTTACTCTTAATATTGATAATAACAAATAAAATTTTCATTGTCAGTCACGTTCCTTTGGCATGTGTGAAACCCCATTATATATAGAAATCATACCAATTCTACATACATAAAGACAAAGCTTGCATCGATTGGGGACGTTATCTCGATCACACCTACCAAATATGTTGGGCATGTCTTATGGCCTCGGTCAATAAGCAAGTAAACAGAACCATTAACTATGTATTACTAATAAGCTCTGATATTACAAATTTTAAAGTGAAAGGTTGCAACGAACCGCAATTCCTTACTACAGAATTTTTTTAATTAATTATTTAACAATCAGCCCTCGTAAAAGAAATGATGTAAGGTTTGTTAGTATTCAATGTTACTCAGTACCTAATTTAATATTTCTTAGTATTTCGTTTGATTGCACAACCAAAAATTAATTTGTTTCCCCTCAAACGTAGATTTCATAAAACATCGAATGTTTTATACGTCAGAGTAATCTCCGCCAATTACAGATAGGATTCCCCCAAACGGAAGCCACCACCGCCTACCGAAAGTCCCCTATAAGAACCGCTCCCCGCACCTTTTGAGAGAAGAAGAGGGTTTTTATCCGATCCTAGCGAAGAGTTCCATCGCGCCTCGTGAACGCATCCCGCCGCCGAGAATTATTTAGTTGGTTTTACCAGCTCCTGTATTAGTTAGTCCGTTAGACTAACTCCTGTTCCAGAAAACCTGCACGTGACGGTTGTTTTAAAGTAAATCGCCGCAGACCTAGTGATAGCCGCCGTGAGTTTAGCTCCCTGTATTTGCAAACGCGCACCGCGAACATTTTGTAAATAAATAGCTATCTTCGATCTTTGTGATTAACGACACGTAAGTCTGTAGAGTAATTCATTACACACACACACCCACTAAACCCCCAGGCAGCGACGGGCCAAGTCCGAAGCAGTCGGGTGTACACGCATAACACACACAAAACCCTTAGAGAGCGACGAGCTAAGTCCCGAAGCAGTCGGGTGTCCATACACCACCTACACATACAAAAGGTGTTTCGACGGGTCAGCCCGAAGTCACCTAGATTACTACACGCTACCATACACCTGACGACGGGAGCTAGATAGGACTGTACAGACCTGCAGCTCTCATCATTTACTCTCGCTTACATTCCAAACACCTGCAATCACCAGCTCGCTGGCGAAGACCGAAGCGCCTGTAATCACAAACGAATTAAACGTAGAGTATCCGTCAAAGACCTGTAGAGAAGAAAAACCGTACATCGATAACCACGCGCTTAGTAATTGGGTTTCAAGAAAGCAATCAATTAATTGTTTTCCACCAGTTTATTCCGCAAGTATAAAAACGCCTTCAATAAATACGCGTTTTGTGCGTATACACTTAGGTAAATTACGCTTGCATCTACGTGAGATATCGTTCATTTACATAAAAGAAATCACCACTATAAAATTACATCCCAGAAGATAACGCGCAAATATATTAATTATACAACCAAACCTGTATAATCCGCCCAGCCTAAATTCAATGCGAAAGTAAA
>JARFJB010000717.1:0-77500 GCA_036346205.1 Vesta saturnalis | reverse complement strand
AAGTGTCAAAATCCTAATTTATGTAGCAATTCTGTTGAGAAAACACCCTAAACATTGTATCATTTCCCAATACGTTAATTTAATACGTTTTCCGTGAACATATGAATATTGGCTAAGAGATGTCTAAATCGTAATTTATGCTCCAATTTATTTGAGAAAACTCATTGGCTCGATGTCTAAGAGTGAATTTCATACATTGTTGGTGACCACGCGCATATTGACTAATATTTGTCCAAATCAGTATTTATGCACTAATTTCGTTGGGGAAACATCCAAACGCGTTAGCTTTATGTCCAAGATGTGAATTTTTCACATTTTTGTGATTATGAGCATTTTTACGAATAGATGTCAAAATCGTTATTTATAAACAAATTTCGTAGGGAAAACGTCCAAACACATTACTTTGATTCCCAAAAAGTGGATTTTATGCATTCTCGGTGATACCATGTATCTCGACTAAGAGTTGTCAAAATAGTTATTTAAGTACCAATGCAAATGCGTTAGTTCGATGTCTAGGAATTAAACTTGCGGCGACTACGCGCGTTTGGATTAATATATATCAAAGTCTTAATTTATGCATTAATTTCGTTGGGAAATGTAAGGCATATTTCTATTAGTGTCATTTGAGTGGATAATAATTGCCGTAAAAACGTTACAAGGATTTATAATAATGCCAATATCGTTTATATTGAATACTTAGTTTCTCGTACGCACGTTAGCTCAGTCTAAGAAAGTCATATAGTTTTAAAACATGATATACAGATTCTATTGATTTTCAACTACATAGGTCATCGAAGTTTGGTTATATTGCGATGGACAAAAACTACATATTTCTTTTGCTATTGAACACCATATCGCGCTTATCACATTGAATACCACAGGATTCATAATTTTAGTCATACAAATTTCAAAATTTTTAATTTGTGCAAAACCTGCACAACAAATAAGATGTTTTTTCGTACATATTCCAGTAAAATGAATCTTTGCAGGTACCTGTAAGAAATTAGTACTTACTTGTACCTATGTTTAATCCCTAATACAATAATGGTAACATAATTTGAATTTTAATAGCGTTGTTGGTTCGTGTATGGCTTAATATGTTTGAATTTGTGAATTTAATTAACACCGTGAATGACAAATTCAGAAAGTATATCAACCCTGGAAAGTCACAGTTACCTTTACCAACATAGAGGTCACACTGGGTCATATAGACCCAAACAATAGAAAAATCTCAAAAAAACATAATTTATTGCAAAATTCGGCCCCTAAATTAAAAAAATAAAAACAGAAACAATATAAAATCTTAATACAAAACAAATGTTCTTAATTTCTAATTACAAAGTCTGCAATGTTTTGATCTGTCTTCTTGGCACATTGCTCTTCTGCACCTAGTACATGTCATATTTGTTTTTTGCAAAAACTACAACGAACTCTTTTAGGCAAAATCCCACTGAAATTTTCGTCTTGTTCTGGGGTCTCATCTATGCCTAAGACTTCACGGATTTCGATTTTCAGTGTCTTCTGTAACTGAGGGCATTCTAGTCTCCGTAATCAGAGGTTCTATAAGCAAAAATCCCAATTGCTTTAGAAGGGCTCGTCGCGTTTCCTGTACATCTGGATTGGTGAATGTACAAATTGCTTTGGCGTTTATAGCTGCTGCATCCAGCATGTTAAAAAATATTCTCATTGGCCATCGGTTAGTTTTTCTATAGGTTGTATAGGAATGGCACAGCTGGTCGAACGTATCTGTACCACCTTTTGTTAAATTATACGTGAGAATTATATCCGGTGTGCCTGATTCCTCATCCACAGAGTTATCGTGGTGCATGGTTTACAGCAGTATACCATTTTTATTTTTCTTGGGACAGAAGGAGACTATGGTTTTCGCATCGTTGAAACCGAAGAGAGATTTCGATATTTCTTTATTTGCTACCAAGACAGGCGGAATTTCTCTTTTATTTTTACGAAGTGTACCCAAAATAGTAAGTTTATGTTCTTTAAACAGTCTATCAGCTAATGGAATGGAGCAAAACCAATTGTCTACCGTTATGTTGCGATTTGTTCCATGGATAGTTTTCGAATGTTCACGTACATAGTAAGAAGGAACGGCTTCATTATTTGTCGTCTGAATTTTTCCTACGTTAATCATATAGCTTGTGCGAGCATCGTTCATCATGATTATTTTCATTCCATATTTATCTGACTTGCTTGACATGCATATTTTAAAGGGACATCTTCCCCTAAAACTTACTAATTGTTCATCTATGGTACAGTACTGATGTGGAGAGTAGTACTGCTTACAATTTTGTATAAATAGGTCCCAAATTTATTTAGGGCAAATTTGTCGCCCACCCTTCTTATGTGCCTATCGGTTTTATCATCAAACCTGAGAACCCTTGCTAAAAATTTAAATCTCTGTTTTGACATAGCAGCTCTAAAAATTCCATTACCGTATATAGAACACCATGATTCGTCTACATTTACATTAGTGACCCTTAGAGCACCGGAAATATAGAGTAAACCTATAAAGGCATTCGTTTCTATCATATCCGTTTCTTTGGTATAACTTTGGGCGATTTTATCTTCATTGTTCCTATTTATTTCCTCATTGGTGTGCTTTACTACGATATCCAAGATATCATGGCTTAGAAACAATTCCCAAGCCTCAAATAACGTTTTTGCATTCTTTGCTGCACCTTTTGGTCCTGGCAAATGTGTTATAATATTATGGGCTTGGGGTCTACCTCGTCTGGAGGGAACAAATGTTTTCCACTCATATCCACATTTACCATAAATAATGTCATTATCGGCTTCATCTTCTCGAATATATTCAGGGTAATTATCGATTTCACCATGAGATGCGGAATCACTTGAGTCTTGTTCTTCCACATAGTCTTCGTCTTCATCAGAGCAGTCACCAAAAATATCTTCATTGTCACTTTCATCCCATAAATGTTTGACAATTTCTTCCAATTCTTTTTGCGGAAGGGCCCTTGTAGAAGCCATAATCTCTAAAGACAATGAAAAAATAAGAATTATTGTTGAAAAGAACAGTTCAACTTGAAAATACAAACATAACACAAATAAAAAAACAAAAACCTACAGCTACAAATTTTATAACAAAAAAGTCAACTGAATTTACGTGGATGGTGGAAGGGAACTTGTCGCCGCTGTTGCTTTAGGAGCCCATTTAAAATTGTGTTTGGGTCAACAAGACCCATGTGTGACCTTCCATGGTTAATATGCTGGGTTTCTAAATACCTAAAAAAATAAAATAAAAAAGTTGATATCGCTTCCAACATAATCGTTAAGTACCTCATCACGATCATGATTTTAGTTTAAGTCACCTTTTTTGTTAACCTGTAGGTACAAAGTTTTACATTTCTGTGCCTAACGATTTTTCAACTATATTTGTCCTCAGGGCTACCTGAGAGACCCTACATTAGATTGAAATATACTTAATTAAATATATAGTTACTATTATTTTCATGTTCTCTTAAAAAGAATTAAATGAGTGTTATACAGAACACGGATATGTTTCATGAACTTGAATAGAACACTTCGCTAAAACTATATAGTGGATTCTATGTCAGATAGAGTACTTTACATAAATTCCTAAAGTAATTTTAATGTATGATTAGTTATCAAAAATTCTAACAAAATAATGCTCATCTAGGCAACTGATCATCCTCAATACTTTAATTAAAGTCTTCAGTAGAATCTCGTAATTTGAAGGTTGATATAAAATAAGATTAAATTCTACATTTGATTTCATTTCAAATCTGTGTAGCTAGAACTAATTATTCCAACTTTGTTATAATAATACCCATCAGAATAAGGAATAAAGTTCCGGTATATATGAAGATCGAATTACTTGGGAATGTAAATAAAAATTTAAATAAACTAGTGGTTATTTCTAAATCGCTATCAGTGTTATATTCCCTATTACACATTGACTAGCTAAAAGTGACATATTCTTATTGTGAAACCAGTTTATATAGATTACGTGAAAGTTTTGCGTCACTTTTTCATCTTATACGTTAAGCTACTATGAACCATGAGAACGAAGATTTAAAGAAACATGCACATTATTATAAATCATTTTATTAGTAACAACAGTCATGAAGTACAGAATAGGTATATCCTGGTTAAGAATGAAAATATAAATTGGTTCTACTTCAATTGTAACTAATCATCGATTACTATGCGGGCTACTTAACGACAGGAATTTACTAATCTAACATTTAGAGAAATTTATGCAAGGTAATTTTATTTTGTTTACTATATTGCATTTAATTTGGTGTATAAAATTTTGCCAAAAAAAGGATTTGAAACAATACAAGAATAAAGATTTTAAATACTTTTTGCAAAAAAAGGTACTTTAGACACTCCAAGCAAGTTTCATTGAATAAATTGTAGAATTCTGTAAAAAAATCTTGCCTTCATCAAATAACTACTAAAAGCCACTTGATTGTGATTAAATTATTTGCTGTTAGTTAATAGTTTACAAGTTGCTTGCGCTGATAATTTACAGATTGGTCACTGTCAGGTAATTAATGAATATAATCTGTGCAGAACAATTTCTTTCAACTTCTATGCTAAAGAAAGCAAAAATAAGAATAACCGACTATCGATTATCCTAGTCCATTCAAATAGTCTAGTTAGAAGAGTAACTAAATGTTAATATAATTTTAAAAAAGTGGTAAAAGTTCAAAGTGACATATTTGATCGATGCTAATAAAACTCAAAACCTTCCCCATGAAATTCTGTTTTAATTATTTCAGAACAAGCATAAGAGTCAAATTACTTTTATGAAAATAACTTGATATAAAGAGAGGCGACATGTTTCGACAAGATTAATACATTGTCATCATCAGGCACTAAAAATAATAACTTAACTAAGTAAGAGTTGACAATATCAAGAATACCTACTTAAAATCTAATTCGGTAGAATAAGAGGCTATACTGCTGTAGTCATAGTAATGATTTAAAATTTTTTGCTAGAAAAACAAATTGTAATTGTAGACAAGATTAAATATACTTACAAATTATCGAACCGAAGTACATTATTAAATTTATATGAGAATTAAAATTTGAAAGATAAAGGATAACTTGAATTAATCATCCTGGTAAACAGAAGGCACAAAGAGCTGAAGGCTCCTTTGTCTTTAAGTTAACAAATATTCTGAAGAGAAGTATTCATAAAAAAGGGGATTGGTAACCAAAATAACTGAATCAATACCAACCTTAAGTATTGACAGGTACAAGGTAAGTCAATTTAAATGGAATCAGCTGAGAGCCAACAAATTCCTATTCAATTAAGTATTTCGTTTAAGGAGAAATCTGGGTTAAGATCAAATTGTTGAATGATTTCTTTATTCTCTAAAACATCCAATTTCCGACCTTTATCGCAGATGTGAAGAACGTCGAAGTTATAATTAGGGTCAAAAGAATGTCCGGATTCCAAAATATGATTCGCAAAGGAAGATTTTGTACCTATATTGTTATTCATGATGCATTTGTAATGCTCGGAAAGTCTCGTTTTAAATTTACGACCAGTTTGACCGATGTAAAACGCTTCACAAGAACCGCAATGAAGTTTATATACGCCGGATTTATCAAGCTTATCTATTTTATCCTTCGTATGTACCAACCTAGTTTTAAATTCTGGAATTAAATGAAATGTTTGTTATGTTGTTTAAAAGATTTTTGAAAAAGTAGAAGAGGGGAATGAAGCAATGAAAAAATTTTTAAATCTTTTCATAATTGTGGTTTGAGATTTATTGTCTAGGTGAAGATTTTCTTGAACTTATTGTAAAGTTTTTAATTTGTCAAAAATTCACTTTATTGCTATTTAAAATGATATAATTCTTTTTAAAATTTTCTAAAGGAAGGTTAAAACTGTAAAGAAAAATGAAATATAATTGTTTATAAATGGAAAAATTATGGATACTATCGGTATATGGGTTTCCTTAATTTATTAATTTTCAATTTTTTTTTAAATATAAAATTTAAATTGTCCCTTTTTTTCCAAGGGAATTCATCCAGGATGTAAATTATTTAGAAATTCAAAGCAATTCTGAATATCTTGTGTATTCCCATCGAAACCACAAATATCATCTACGTATCTTCTGTATAATTTAAAGTGTTTATTTATCATATTGTTCTTGAAAATATTATTGGATTCTAGAGAGGAAAGGAAAGTTCTGCCAGCAAAGGTGAAAGGTTACTGCCCATAGGTAAACCTGACAGTTGATTATAGTTATTGTTATCAAATTAAAGAAATTTTGGCTATGGCACAGTTTGAGACAGTCTTAAAACACACAACAATGATTAGGAATATTAGAGTTATATAGATAAGCATCGATAATTTGTAAGCAGTCTTCGAAAGGTACACTCGGAAAAAGGTTCACGATATCGAAAGAGTAGTGTGAAATGTTGTTCTATATTAAAGTTGGTTAAATTGTTAGCTAATTCTGAAGAATTTTATAGCGTAAGGAAATTGAAAATCTAAGCAAGAACGTAAATCTGATTAAGCCATCCCGAAAGTTTTGAAACAGGTGTGTTCGTAAATGAAACAATAGGTCTCATTAGTAAGTTCGGTTTGTGTATTGGCTTAATCAGATTTTACGTTCTTGCTTAGATTTTCAATTTCCTTACGCTATAAAAATTCTTCAGAATTAGCTAACAATTTAACCAACTTTAATATAGAACAACATTTCACACTACTCTTTCGATATCGTGAACCTTTTTCCGAGTGTACCTTTCGAAGACTGCTTACAAATTATCGATGCTTATCTATATAACTCTAATATTCCTAATCATTGTTGTGTGTTCCTTAGAGACTGTCTCAAACTGTGCCATAGCCAAAATTTCTTTAAATTTGATAACAATAACTATAATCAACTGTCAGGTTTACCTATGGGCAGTAACCTTTCACCTTTGCTGGCAGAACTTTTCCTTTCCTCTCTAGAATCCAATAATATTTTCAAGAACAATATGATAAATAAACACTTTAAATTATACAGAAGATACGTAGATGATATTTTGTGGTGTTCGATGGAATACACAAGATATTCAGAATTGCTTTGAATTTCTAAATAATTTACATCCTCGGATAGAATTCACCTTGGAAAAGAAAGGAGTCGAATTTTAAATTTTATGGATTTAAAAATAACCAGGTTGAAGGATAGGTTGGACATAGACATTCACAGGAAACCCACTACTACCGATAATGTCATACCTTATAATTCTTTCCATTCTCACGATCAATTATCAGCTTTCAGGTTTTTCTTTCACAGACTTTTCAACCTTCCTTTAGGGAAAAAATTTTAAAAAGAACTTAATATCATTTTTGAAATAGCACATAGTGAATTTCCGTTGCACATAATTAAAACCTTTACAATAAGTACAAGAAAATCTTCCACACTAGACATCACACCACTCTCACCACAATTGATGACAAGGATTCAAAAAGTTTGTTTCATTGCCTTACATTGGCCCTCTTCATACTTTTTCAAAAATCTTTTAAACAACATAACATACACATTTCATTTAATTCAAAGCAGAATTTAAAAACTAGGTTGGTACATACGAAGGATAAAATAGATAAGCTTGATAAATCCGGCGTATATAAACTTCATTGCGGTTCTTGTGAAGCGTTTTACATCGGTCAAACTGGTCGTAAATTTAAAACGAGACTTTCCGAGCATTACAAATGCATCATGAATAACAATATAGGTACAAAATCTTCCTTTGCGAATCATATTTTGGAATCCGGACATTCTTTTGACCCTAATTATAACTTCGACGTTCTTCACATCTGCGATAAAGGTCGAAATTGGATGTTTTAGAGAATAAAGAAATCATTCAACAATTTGATCTTAACCCAGATTTCTCCTTAAACGAAATACTTAACTTGAATAGGAATTTGTTGGCTCTCAGCTGATTCCATTTAAATTCGACTTACCTTGTACCTGTCAATACTTAAGGTTGGTATTGATTCAGTTATTTTGGTTACCAATCCCCTTTTTTATGAATACTTCTCTTCAGAATATTTGTTAACTTAAAGACAAAGGAGCCTTCAGCTCTTTGTGCCTTCTGTTTACCAGGATGATTAATTCAAGTTATCCTTTATCCTTTCAAATTTTAATTCTCATATAAATTTAATAATGTACTTCGGTTCGATATTTTGTAAGTATATTTAATCTTGTCTACAATTACAATTTGTTTTTCTAGCAAAAATTTTTAAATCATTACTATGACTACAGCAGTATAGCCTCTTATTCTACGAATTAGATTTTAAGTAGGTATTCTTGATATTGTCAACTCTTACTTAGTTAAGTTATTATTTTTAGTGCCTGATGATGACAATGTATTAATCTTGTCGAAACATGTCGCTCTCTTTTATATCAAGTTATTTTCATAAAAGTAATTTGACTCTTATGCTTGTTCTGAAATAATTAAAACAGAATTTCATGGGGAAGGTTTTGAGTTTTATTAGCATCGATTAAAGATTCCAACCCCATTTTGAGTTTTCAAGTTTTCATCTAATACAAATTTGGACAACAATGAATAATGTGACATATTTGTTTAGTGTTCATTCAAAAAACGAACACTTTCTGCTTGATTTTTGGTGTAAACCTGACGGTTTATTGCAATAGTGCAATAAAAATGTTACTGCACGCTGCGCTTGTATACTAAGCTGATTTAAAGGTCATACTGCAAATGCACAGTAAAATATAGATTGACAAGGAAAATAAACTTTATTTGTAAAGATGAGGTTTTAGAATATTTGATATATTTTTTTATTCCCTTTTTTGAGGTAATTAAGTGAAACGTAGTTAGGCCATTGTGTAACTAATATACCATTAAAGTTACATTCTAAGCAATCGAAACCGTTTCTAAACTATCAAGTCCAACATAAGTCATATCATTGAACCTGATTGCTTCCGTTAACAAATATTTTTACTGCAATGTAATTAGCTAGACTATTACATACGTGTGTCAACCTAACCCCATCAATCAATGAAATGATTCAAATTTTGAGGCAATCATATTTCAATCAACTGACGTCTTACATAACACATCGTTTCGTGTTATCAAACGCAGGTAACTATATGTTTAATAACTAGATAATTACAAATTGGAACTACTCTATCGACAAGATTAATTTTTTATACAGTTTCCATTATTAAACTTATGCAATAGTCAAGTAAAATGTATTTCGTGCATAGTTCCTTTGTTTCAATAGTACTTCGAGCTTGTTGCTTGAGGAAATTTGCAGTCCTGCTTCGCGGTCCTGCCTATTTTCGTCGCATCAAGCTCTCATTTATCCCGTTAGCCAGTATTATCGGCAAGTTACTATGTAATATATTACTCTTGATAACTGCTGTACGTTGTGTGTTATTAAAGATGTATTAAATAACGCAATTAAATCTTATGCGTTTATTAGAAGTAATATTTCATGCTTAAAGGAACAAATAAGAAACGATGCTGAACAATTGATAAAATTTGATTTATTCTGAAACATAAATTCTACCATTGGGCAACGATGCAATGCGTTCAAACATGTTTCCAACGAATTTTGTTCATATATACCAATTTTGGCTTTTGCTCAAAATGTAGGTGGTAAGGAAAAATGCTTTAAATTTACTTATTGTGCAACGATGCTATGCCTAGGGACGTTTTGCCAACAAAGTTGGAGCATAAATAGCGATTTTACTCATGTTGACAGAAAGTGACGGAAAATACCCTGAATTTTCTTATTGGGCATATATACAATCCGTTGGCACGTTTTCCAACAAAATTCGTACATAAATAGCAAATACGCCATATCGTGGTCAAAATCAATGTGATCCAGAAAAATGCTTTAAAATAACTTGTTTGGCAACTATGCAATGCTTTTGAACCCCAAAAGGAAGTTGGTTCATAAATATCGATTCTGACATCTGTTGGTCAAAGTGTATATGGTCACGAAAATGTACAAAATTTACTTATTGCTCAGCAATGCAATGCGCTGGGAGGTTTTTCCAAAAAATATGGTGCATAAATAACGATTTTGACATCTCTTCGCCAAAATCCAAATGCTCACGGAAAATGCACTACATTTACTCATTGGGAAGTGATACAATGCTTTGAGATGTTTTTTCAACAAAATTGGTGCATATATAACGATGTTTTAACCCCGTAGTCAAAATTCATGTGGTCATGAATACACAATACTTTGGGTCGGTTCTCCAACGAAATTGGTCTTTAAATAACGATTTTGACATCTCTTGGTAACAATCCATATGGTAACAGAAAATGCATAAAATTTACTTATTGGGCAGTGAAGCAATGCTTTGGGGCGTCTTTCCAATTAATTTCGAAATTTACCTATTGGACATCGATACAACACTGTAGGAGTTTTGTAAACGAAATTGATTCAGTTACGATTTTGACTTCTCCTAGTAAAAATTCATATTCCTAAGAAAAAGTGGTTCACTTATAACAATTTTCCCATATCTTGCTCAAAATCAAGGAACATGATTTAAATTAATTTATTATAACGAGGATTTTGGACGTTTTCTAAGAAAATTGCTTCATAAATAACAATTTCGGCATCTCTTGGATAAAATGTATATTGTATATAAAAAGTTTACGTCTGGGCATCGATACAATGGGTTGGGATGTTTTCTAAAAAAATGGTACAAAGGTAACATCACAAAGCCAAAATTTATATGGTCACAGAAAATACACCCTTCGGGCGTTTTTCTAAAGAAATTGGTGCATAAATAGCGATTTTGGCATATCTTCCATCCATAAGGCAGCGGAAAATGCAATTAAATTCACTTATTGGGCAATCAGACAATGCTTTTGGACGATTTTTCGATTAAATTGGTGGATTAATAAAAACTTTGACATTTCTTGCCTAAAATATATAGTCTGACACTCTTTAGATCGGTACGTTCTATAATCCAACAACGTCTTGACGCAATATGTCTCGTGAGTGCAAGAGAGAGTGAGCGCACTATAGACGGGATGGGAGCGGCGAAAATGACTCATTTCTCCTGTCAAAACTTGAACTCCAATCTACCGTTAGTTTTCATTACGTTTTCCCATTAGTATATGGTTCTTTCTGTTGTGTACGTTTAGTTTTCAGTGATTGTGTTACCTGAATTGTGATTGATTGTTTGATGGTGTAACCTGTGTCCACAATTTGTTGTTTTTTAACCCATTTAAATCGTGTTTACTTCATTTTACACTTACCTAAAAGGTTATTTAACATTTTCCTAATGATACCTCCAGTGATCCATAATCTTCTATAATCTGACAGGGTCCTGGTCCTATTGTGTCGGATTATCGAGATTGTACTGTATATATTATATATATATATATATATATATATATATATATAAATTTTGATGATGATTCCAACCGGAATCGAAATATGATAGTTGCCCGCGAGCAGTGAGACGATGCGGACTTGCTTTCTGACGGTGAAGTGATAGTGGCTAATCTTACACTGGCGTTCTAGATAAGTACAATTTCTTTGCTCTTTCTTGCTCGCTGTTTGTTATTTCTTATTTATAACTTAAATTTACGTGTCTAAAATAACATATACAAATTACAGTAAACACAAAAATTATACCATGTTACCCGTCGGGGGCGGCCCCAGCTACGGAGGTGGTTTCATGCCAAACCCAAACTTCACACAATTTCCAAATTACATGCAAAACAATGCGTGTTATCAACAACAACCATTTCCTATAGGAAACTCTCAATTCCTACAACATCCAAATGTAAATAATACCTTACAACCGCAAAATTTATTAAACCCTATCCCGACGATCTGGCCATATACCACACCTGCTACATCAAATGCGTTTTATCACAGTCCTGAAAATGATGCCAATTCTAACACAGATATGTATGAATGTTCAGACTCGGAACCAGAAACAACTAGTAAGGAAAATCCCTGGCAACAAATAAGCAGTAGAAGGAAACGAAAACGTGTAAAAGCTACTTCTTTGCCAGTTAACCCTAAAACACCTACCGATTCTGTCCCAAATCAGTCAAATATATTCAATGTATTGTCAAATGAAAATACTATAATGGAAGAATCAGATACATCACAGACAATCATGCAAACTCCCAAACCGCCTCCTATCTCCATACATGGAGTTGTCAACTATCCAGAAATGACAAAATTCTTAAATATCATCTTTAAAACACAAGACTATACGCCCAAAGCCATGATTAACAACGTGATCAAAATAAACGTACAAACTGTAGATAATTATCGTAAACTAAGTAAACTGTTGCAAGGCAAAAAAAATAATACACCATACGCATCAATTAAAACAATAAAAAGCCTATCGTGTGGTAATCAGGCATTTACATCCCACCATATCCATTGAAAAATTAAAGACTGAATTAGAACAACTGGGCCATAAAATGAGAAATATATATAACATAAAAAGCAGAGTTGATAAAACAACATTACCCATATTCTTTGTTGATATTGAACCGACAGAGAACAACAAAACCATCTATGACATAAAATTTTTACTAAATATGAGTATCAAAGTCGAACCACCGAAAAACGCACTGAACCAGCACAGTGCACTTAGGTGCCAAATACACACCCAAATCGTACTGTTTTAGACCTTATGCTTGCTTCCAATGCGGAAAAATCATAACACAGTAACGTGTACCAAAACAAAAGACACCCCTGCCACTTATGCATTATGTGGAGGAAGTCATCCTGCTAATTATAAGGGGTGTAAAATCTATCAGGATCTGTACAAGAAAAGAATACTTCACCAATATATTTAAATCAACTTTGCCCAAACGGTAAAGGAAACTTTAGACCAACAGTAACTACATCACAACCTGAATCTACACTAACAAAATTCCTAGAAGAAAAAAAAGTATGTTTCAGCAACTCATGCAGCAAAACAGCATGGTACTTTCTATGCTCACTACTGCCGTCAATAAATTAATAAAATAATGGAGGGGTATCTACGAATAGCTCAGTGGAATGCCAACGGGATACAACAGCACAAAGACGAAGTAACTGCTTACTTAAAGACAAACCATATTGATGTCATTTTGATATCTGAAGCCCACTTCAACACAAGAACTTATATCAAAATACCTGGTTTGAAATCTACCATACTAAATATCCAGATGGAAGAGCCCATGCAGGAACAGCAATAATAAGTAAATTCTGTGAAGCACCATGAACTAGCTTCATTTGAAGAAGACTACCTACAAACGACCTCCATCAAAGTAAATAACTTAACAGGCCCACTAACATTGTCAGCTGTTACTGTCCACCAAGGCATAGAATTTCTCAGGAAAATTTGACACGTTATTTTAACACTCTAGGTCTACGATTTATAGCCGGAGGAGACTTTAACTCCAAGCACACATACTGGGGATCAAGGCTGACTACTACCAGAGGTAGGGAGCTTTATAAAGTGGTTAGCAATAAACAATTTATGCCTATATCTGCTGGAAAACCCACATACTAACCGACAGACCAGAACAAGGTTCCAGATCTGCTGGATCTCTTTATTACTAATAGAATATCCGGTAACTATATCAAAATCTACGACAACTACGATCTATCATCGGATCATTCTCCAATAATTTTGACAATTAGTGCCACTATCATAATTAAAGAAGTTCCTCCATCAATTGTCAATAAACAAACTGATTGGGTCAACTTTAAAGAATATATAGCACTTAAATGTAAATATTAGTTTAAAAACACCCGATGAATTGGAACAGGCTACTAATCACCTAATTACAACGATTCAGCTAGCAGGATGGAACAACACGCTAACAAGATCATATAAAACTCAAAATAATATTCCCTTAAACAGCTAATAGCTGAGAAAAGAGCTAGAGCCACCTGGCAGCGTAGCCATAATATAACGGACAGGCAAAAATATCATCGTTTAACCAGAAAACTCAAACAAATGCTAAAAGACTTACGTGAAGAACAGTTTAAATACTATATAACAAACCTCTCCGCCAAAGATCTGTCTATCTGGAAAGCCACAAAAAATATCAAAAGACTGCAAAGATCCATACCACCAATACGAAACCAAACGGGCACTTGGGCCAGATCGGAGTTAGAAAAAGCTGAAACGTTTGCAGAACATCTTGCTGAAGTCTATAGGCCCCATACCGAGGAAATAAATGAAGAAATTGAATATCTCCAAGCTTCTTTTCAACTATCGCTACCAATACGAGCTTTCCCGCCTACTGAGATAAAGAACGAAATTGAACGACTAAATAATCATATAGCTACCGGCTTTGATCTCACAGCAAAAGTATTGAAAAGGCTGCCCAAGAAAGCAATCACATCACTTACGATCATTATCAACTCTATTTTGCGCTTATCATACTGGCCCATCCAATTAAAATTTGGTCGTATCATCATGCTCCTAAAGCCCGGAAAACCGCCTCACGAGGCCAACTCTTATCGACCTATCAGCCTCCTTCCAATCATTTCAAAATTACTATAGAAATTAATTCTGCATAGAATCCAAGAAGACTCGTTATTAGAAAACTGCATTCCAACACATCAATTTGGTTTCAGACATGACCATCCAGCAGTGCCATCGTGTTTCAGATGTTATAAATAAAACATTTGAGGAGAAACAATACTGCTCTGATGTGTTCTTGGATGTCCAACAGGCATTTGATAGTGTGGCATAAAGGTCTCCTCTTCAAAATTAAAGCCTCCCTTCCATCCCAATACTATACACTGTTGAAATACTACCTAAGTGAACGCTATTATCAAGTTAAAGTCGGTAATGAATCTTCACATTTTCACCAAATACATGCCGGAGAGCCACAGGGCAGTGTTTTAGGCCCCACACTGCATATTCTCTACACCTCAGATTTTCCTACTACCCACGAAACAGTTACAAGTACCTTCGCTGTCGATACAGCTATCCTTGCCTGTGACAAATCTCCTGAAGTAGCCACCCAAACATTACAATCCCACTTAAATACCATCTCCCAGTGGATGAAAAAATGGAAAATTACAGTCAACGAAAACAAATCTGTCCACATCACATTCACGCTAAGAAAGCAACAGTGCCCAACTGTGACCCTGAATAACATCCCAGTGGTTCAATCAGATTACGTGAGATATTTAGGAATGCACCTAGATAAAAAACTCAATTGGAGAACCCATATCAGCAAGAAAAGGAAAGAACTAGATATTCGAACCAAAAAAATGTACTGGCTGATTGGAAAACAATCCCCTATCCCTAGAAAACAAACTGTTATTATACAAATGCATTCTAAGGCCAATTTGGACATACGGAGTTGAACTCGAATATAGAAATTCTTCAAAGGTACCAATCAAAGACACTCCGCTTAAAATAGATGCACCATGGTTTGTCTCAAATCGCACAATACATGACGACCTGAAAATACCATTTCTGAAAGAAGTTAAAAATCAATATGTTGACAAACACAGAAAACGTCTGCAGTCTCATCCAAACGAAGCTGTTCAACCTTTACTTGACGACGCGTTCCACAGGAGATTGAAGCGAAAGTGGCCCAGTGACCTAATAAGTTAGTGACAATCATGTAAAAAATAATTAATTGTTATTACATATTAGTGATAAGTAGAGATAGCACCGCTGGGTGTAATTCTCTTCATGACAATATCTACATCATACAATTAGCTTATAGAAATGTACAGTATTTCTGATTGCTAATAAATGTGTGTTAAAAAAAAGAAAAATTGAAATATAGGAAAATTTATCCAATTTGTAATATATATATATATATATATATATATATATATATATATATATATATATATATATATATATATATATATATATAACGAGAGAGGCGTACTAAACACGGGCTGGGAGCGGCGAAAATGACTCATCTCTTTGTCCAAACTTGAACTCATATCTACTGTTAGTTTTCAGTGATTGTGTAACCAGTGTCCACAATTTGTTGTTTTTTAACCCATTTAAATCGTGTTTACTTCGTTTTACTCTTACCTAAAAGGTTATTTAGCATTTTCATAATGATACCTCCAGTGATCCATAATCTTCTATAATCCACATGGTCCTGGTCTATATGTTCGGATTATCGATATATATATATATATATATATATATATATATATATATATATATATATATTATATAACTGATTCTGATAAGCAAAGGTACGGAATCAGAACAAAAATTCCGAGGCTGCTTCTAATAATTAAAGGGTGTAAAATTTTGTCCACTTCCGGAAGTGTTTAGTAAAACTAAAATGACTAAAAAACGCATGACGCATTTATTTTGCATGTAAATTTCTGCTATTGAAGCTAAATTATAAAATGTAAAAACATTCTTTCGAATAAAACATTACTTCTATTAATATTACGAGCAAAATTCAATTGTTAATAACATAAATTGTAAACATAATCTTAAGTAACAAATACAATGGATTACTAAGCTGGGTAATACTGTAGTAAAAGTGGACGAAAAATGAAGTACTGGTTGACCTTGCACCGCACGTGGTTAAAATTGGGTGCCGCAACGTCAGTGACGCTATCGTAAAACTGCAGTCCACTACAGGCTCCTGAGATCCCCTGCATAGCATATATGAGAGGAAATGTGATGGCACCACGAAATGATGCCACTACTTGTATATTGGTCTCATAACCATATATGCTCTTCTTATGTGTCAGAATCGGATATAATTCATTGCGTCCTCTTCAACTAAAGTAATCTACCTTGTTATTTTTTAACACCGTATATATTTTTGCATTTTTCGATGGGAACAATAATTTTGAATCTTTGTTATTGGTACTATACCATGCCCGTCTATTACGGTTTTTGAGATAAAAATAATTTTTCGAAATCTTGAAAGCTGTTTGACGTTTACACAATGGACTGTAACTTTTATTTGGATTGATATAAAAAGTAAAAATCCAATTAATCCTGTAATTTAAAGATGCCTTTATCGTATGCATTTTTAGAATAAAAATCTCTGCCTGAGAATAATGTCTAAATGTATACCAGAGCTGAAGATGTAAAAAAATCAATTTTTTTAAATATGAAAGAAGGTGTAAAAAAGTTTAATAAGGGTGTAGGAGAAAATCAATCAGTGAGAGCTTGAGTCAAGGCGGTCGCGTACGCGTTTTAAGAGACCTTAGAATGGTCAGTTTTTGGGTATTGTTTATGAAAATTTAGTTCAGCAGTACGTATATAAGCGACTGCAATAGCCCATAACGGGGATAAATCATACATAGAGATTCATAAATAAAAATGTTTAAGTATGAATTGAAAGGAGATAATTACGTTTTCCTTTCAAGCAATTTAAAAATGCAAAAGCAGATTTAAAAATAACACAGCAAATATTTTGTTGATAGTGTTCAGTAATAGAGCGTACGACGGTAATAATAAAAAGAAAGTCTGAAGTAACCGAATTAAAGTTTGTCAATTTAGTTAATACATTAGTGGTCATTATTGACGTTGAAGGACGTAAATGTGTACAATCGTTAGTAATATAAAATGTATGGTATAAAGACAACTACGAATTTTAATATTTGTTCGGAAAAGTTATTGTGTTAAACGTTTACGTTGAAGGGTAAATCTTAAATTAAATTAAGGAGCCCATGTGAAACACGCGTGTGAACGACAGACATTTGCGTTCGTTAGTGAGTTTAGCGGCCGGTTATTTAGCCAGTATGGCCGTGTTCTGTGTTTTGTGCCAGTGGGCGTGAAAATTTAAAAGGATTACTGGAAGCAGACAATACCTTCACTACATCACGGACGGAAAATTAATTTAACGTAAATTGTAAGAAATAGTTTTAGGATTTGTTTAAAATAAAAGTACGATTACCTTTTAAGTTCATTCTTGCTTGCTGAGTTAATAATTTTTTTAAAAAAGGATAATCGAACTTTATCTATTTTGATGTGTAAGTATGTAAGATTTTGGGGAATTTTTAGTCTATAAGAATTGGTTTTTGTGGTACTTTTGAAGCCACGTGTCTATACATATTTACAATTGCAAATTGGTCAATATATATATATATATATATATATATATTTATTTAATTTACTTTTTTGTTTATTTGTGTCAGGCGCGATATAAATTTTAGCTTAACCTGTGTAAATTTACATAATGGGTTACACCTAACTATAATGGATTCTTTGAATATTTTGAGTTAATGATTGATTGAAATTGCGTAATGAGTCAGATGGATTACAAAATTTAATTTGAACCATTTGACAGCCAGTAAAATACAGAACACGAATAACAGAATATTTTTATTAAGTAAATTACAGATTTGAAGTATTAAAATTTAAACCTATTGATGAATGTTTAAATACGATTTTAAAGAAAGTATTCATAAAATATATAGAAGTTATCTATGAAAAGCACTAATCTTGTTATTAAATTTTCAGCAACAAACGAATGTTTTGTCGATATAAAACTATTAAACCTTTTCTTTATTATTTTGATTCTTTTCTAAATTGGTAATGTTTATTTGATTCACAGTTTTATAACAGTAGGAAATATAAATTTATATTTTACAGTGATACTTAGAAAGTATTCAAATTAACGTTTTATGACTTGAAATTTTAATTACAGATGTGTTCAATAAGTTTACGATGACCCGTGTATTTCAAAATTTTCTTAAACCTTTGAATAAATTTCTATTGGAGTGTGATTGAATTTAACTTGTGAATGGTTTTACAAGTAGGCTGCAATCCTGTCTTCAACAGTCAGATAGCATTAATTTAACATCCCCTTAAGACTATTTATTTTCAAAAATTTAAGATTGTGTTGGGCCAAATTTTTCGTGGACTGAGCATTTGAGTTGTAGATTTATTAAGTGTAGGTGTTTGAAACCAAATTTCAATCATTTTTACCCCTTATGTCGACCCCCCCATTCCCCTGTAGCTGGGCAACCCGCTTAATTCGGTAAGCCTGGATAACGCCTAGTGCGGTTTGGTGGTGTAACAAGGCGAGGTAGAGTAAATCCGTACTTCCTGTGAAAGTATATTATTTTTCACTTCAAAACGTTATATTGTCTATTAACAATTATTTTATGGTTTTATTACAAAAGTTCATTAGGAGGATCTCATGTCATTGTAGCAAAATTAAGTGGCAGTCTTTGCATTGGTACTATAGTAACCGTTTGACGAAAAACATATACAATACAATTGTTTATTGAAACTTAGAGTTTGTTATTGAATAATTCTGTGCAAATTGTGATTAAAAATAATGGAAAAGGTGATAATTAGAGTTAAAGTAGGTCCTTTGATGCTAATACGGCGGCGCAAGTTGCATCCTTGGATATCCAGAAAAATCCAATGTTTGATTCGAAATTTTGACTTAAATAGCATGTCCAGTAATCTGCAAATCTCTGAAGATATTGATGCTAATAGGTTTTAAGTATAAACAATTGTACAGGTTGTACGTTTACAATATTAATAAATAATTGAGTTAATCTTATGATATCCACTTTTTTAAAAATATCAACAGTTATTTCCCTAGGGATATAATATTATATCCCTGCTGTCATTACAACCTGTAAATATTGTGTAAATTTAAGCTATAACGACATACTTTTAGTGCTACTTACTTGATTGATAGTGAAAAAAAATGTTTACGCAACATCACTTTCTTTTACCAGAACGTAACAGTATTATATTTCGAACGGCTCAATGTCTTACTTTCTGAGGGGGTAATCATATTATTGCTTCAAGTATTACAATACAAATTATGGAAAATTAGATAATTCCACAAGATATTACCGTCAATGCACATAAAAAAATTTGATAGAAAACAAAGACTTTTGAAAAGCAATGTTATTAGTAGTAAGCTAGGCCGATCCTGCACAACATAGGGTCTGAAAGAGGAAGAATGCGCCAAGGTCAAGATTACGTCTTTTTGGCAGGAAATTTAAAAGTCAAAGTCAAGAATGAGAAAAACGGAGACACGTGCGATTCCCAAAGATCTTAAAATAAAACTAGTTCTCGTAAAGGGAAAAGGGACTTAGTCCTCAATATCATTTACTTGGAAACAAATCCCAAAGTTTATTGACGTCGTGAACCCCAAAGTGTGTGGATTCCTGAAAATCTCAAATCCAAACTTCATTAACCTCTTCAAGGTCATTGACCTAGGGTAAAGTTCATTGACCACTTTAGGATTACTGACCTAGCAAACCGGAAGTGATTCATTCCTAGAAATCTAAAAATAGATCCTGGAATCGGAATTAACGATTCGTTAAACTGTGTCAAAGTTATCTCCAGAGTTATTAAAATGATATAGTTCATTATAATAATAATATGTGGTGATGCAATCCAAAGTCAAGTTAACAGGTTGAAAGATGTTATTACTCAAGGTCGTAATTCCAGGAAAAGTGTATTATTTATACAATCTACAAAATCAGCATTCTAAAACTATGACTCATCTTTTTCATCTAGTTTTAACTGGTTTGTGCACGTGTATATAAAATCTTTTTAAAATTTCTGAAATTATCGAAAGTCAGAAGTTCGCCGTATGTGTGAATACAACTCATTCCTGCAGTAACAAAATAAATAACGATTTAACATGGTGATGTTGTTTGTGCCCTTAAACTGATAACAAACAAAGGGAAGTTTGCTCCACTACTACTACTAGTACCGAGTGTACTTCTGTAGATAAGGTGTGTAAAATGCAGCAAATAGATACCTAATCGATTGTGTATATTATAAACCGTCAAACGATAAGCCAAATACGTGGAAATTGAATACCGTAAATTTCTTAATCTTGTACTAATTCTACACATCAGATAGGGTTCATCTGGAAATTAAAAAATGAGAGGAACTTGTTAGTTGGCAACCATATGTGGAGGTTCAATTTTCAGCTCTCATGAAATCGAAAAACAAATAGTTTTGAGCAACAGGTCAAATCTGGTGTATGTTTAATTGGCCAATTATTCAAGATTCTGACAAAATTCTGAAAACTGTTATAATGGAAAACCACAATAACCTTTCTTGCACTTTAATAACAATTGAGAAATTGAGTTTAATACATAATAAATTTAATTTTTATCATTTATTAAATATTTTCGAAGATTTAATACGTTATTAGTTATAACCGATTTCGCAAAATAGAATTCTGGGATAATGTTTAAAGATATCAAATGTTCTAAATGTGAAAATAACATGAATCCACATAACACGTGTGTTCTAGAAATTCTACATAACTGTCCGTTTTATGTAATTTACAGCAATTACTTTAATTGTTAAATTATACTAATATAATATTGGACTGAAACTTGGACTTTTATTAGAAATCTAATTTGCGTACATTTATAATGAAATATAAAATAAAATTATTAGTTTTGTTATGTTAATAACCTTGGTCACCTTAAAATCCCACCAACGTCCCTAGATTTCAATCCATTGCCCTCGGAATTAAACCCTCATAACTCCCTTGATATATAAATGACTATTACTGCTATTTTTAAACTAGTATGAATTGGAAAATTGCTTTGGTATGTATGAATCCTTACGATATTGCAGGCTCACATTCCATTAATGTAAGTAGTTTAAATGTAATCTCATTATATTTGTATTTACATCAGTTTCATACATAAAGTCAAAATTTACACCGATTGGGGCTTGAATCTCGATAGCGCAGTACTCTGGCAAAGTACAGGTCGTAGGTTCAAATCCTACTCGAGGTAAACTTTTATTTATGTATTTAATAAAATTAATCATAATTTTAGTAATATTTACCTTTGAACTTATTCGTTCATAATAAAAAACGTATAAAAAATAGTATGAATTTGAGTTACAAAATTCAAAGTAATTTAGAAAATCAGTGTTGTCACCATAAAATATGCATATAATGTCATCTTCATATCATTTTAAACTTAAATGTTTATAAATATTATTTTCCAAATTGTTCTTGTATATGTTACTTAAAATGGAAAAATGTTACTTTCCATATTTAATCATAACATTGTCTCTAAAATCTGTTTAGTAAGAAATTTGTTGAGGATGTGTGCTAAACATCCAACTTTAGAACATATTCATATTAAAGCAAGACAAAATATTGTTCAACATATGTTTGTATCTTCCCGCCATCTGATTACTTCATAAACTCTGCACAGTGTTTTGATTTGAAATAAATGATTCTCTGTATTTATCTAACAATCCGCGGTGCTTTAAAACCAAACTACTGAAACACGCATGTTTGTTTGGTTATTATTCCTATTCCGGCGTACACATGGGTTGGAAAAACCAGAAAACTATAACTGCTGTGTAGTTGTGAGATTTTAATTAATAAATGAAAACAAAAATAGAAAGCAAAAGGCGGACAGAATCTTGTGTGAGAAAATAAATACAGTGTAGAACTACGCTAAGAATATACGAAAAGTCTGTGTGCTTCGTATAAATTTCCGCTGCAGAAGTTTCAAATAAATCGCCCAATTTTGCAAAGCCCTGTGCTTCTTGGTTCTATCTTTCAGTTCAGCACATTCGAAAGAATCAGTTTTGAATTTGTGGAAATAATTTGTAACACTTAATCTCTCAGCAAATCGTAAATACTTGTTGTGGGAGTAAATTTGCTGTAATAACTTCTAGAGCAACCGCAAGTGGACACCACACAGGTCACATGTGAGAGTAACTTAAGTAATTTTACGTGGGGCATTGAACTAGGAGGACTGAAAAATTTTTTTAATCTTGTGTTAAGCGCCTCCTTTACTTTAACTCATCATGTCGGAACAATCTCGCTCTAACCCTGATGTCTTCAGGTCCACTCGTTCCGGGAAGGTTTACACGTTTGTGGCAAACGCAGATGCCTGGGGACGATTGAGCACTAGCTGTCTCCTAATACCGCAAACGAGAACTGTACTTCTGCGTTTCTAGGGAAGGCGTGGATAGGCCTTGCCATCTCCTGAACTGGAGAGGAATGATAACCTCTATAAGATATCCCTCAATCCCAAGTCCGTTTGGCAGTTTCAGGTGCTGAAAGGATTGCGCAAGGGAAAACTTGAGCGTGATCAGGGGAGCTTGGTCTTGGCATTAAAAGCCTGTGTTGAAACAGGCGCCTCTACGCAGTATCATGCCCTGCTTTGTTTCTTCAGTTGATACCATTTCAGTTAAGGTGGAGGCATGTGTACCCCACGCCCATCGGAGGTACCTCCACCACTACCATGGTCTTCTTAATATTGGGTCTACGATTTTGTGGGCCCGGTCCAGTCACCCTTTTTCCTTCCCTTTCTTACATCAAACCCATTTGATTATAAAATTTCAGTTCTTTCGCCACTAGGTCTATTTGACCATTGTCTTACAGGAATAAGTGCTACAATCCCTAATTCCTTTGGCTAACACTGATAGAATTTTATGGTGTTTCAAGTCAGCTAAAAACTTGTTCTTTCAGTATCTGAAGTCATACTCCTGGGCATGGAGTTATACATTCCCACAAAAAAAATCGGTAGGTCATTCTCATTCAATAAAGCTTGAGCTGACATAATATGATTGAAAATAATTTTATACTAAATTGAAATTCAATAAAACGGTAGGAAATTTATCAAAAATTAAACAAAGTTGTTTGAACAAAACAATGAGATAGCTACATCTCCTTTGGGCAGTCTTAATTTTTGGTTTCTAAAGTCAACAGTAAAAATGTTGGTACATCTTCATTTCCCCACCATGACCTCTTTTGACGGATCTGCAGGTGCTGATTCTGTAAAGAAATCCAAACTTTTGCGAATTTATTTGCCTCAAACTCGTGACTTAAAGATTCTGGTATTGTGCCTAGTCACCTCTTTCTCATACACTATGCAACCAATTCATTTTCGGTACAAGCTCCTTAAATTGGTCCTAAGTAAGTTTAATCTTAATAAGGCGACTGGCCCAGACGGTATTGTTATTGTCTTGAAGAAATTCTCTCCCGAACTAGTACCAGTCCTATCCAAGCTTTATTAGGTCTCTATGTCTCCTGGGGAATTTCCCTCGTGGAAATTAACAAATGTTCAACCTAATACCAAAATACGCGATAAGATGAACCAATTGCCATCACTTCCATTTTGTCTAAAATCTTGGAAAAAGCCATAAATCAGCAACTGCTCTCTTTCCTTGAAACTAACAAACTCCTTAGCGACCACCAGTATGGTTTTAGTCAACAGGTGATCTTCTTTCATATGAGATCAAAGTTTGGAACAATCCGGTGAAACATTTGTAGTCACTTTAACTGTCTCAAAAGCATTTGGCCAAGTATTACATAAGCCTTTACTGGCAAAACTCACCACGTTTGGATTAGATGATACGATCATCAACTGGTTTCTAGTTTCCTTGACAAAAAGCGAATACGTGACGTAGTTGCTGGCTTTTCTTTTCGAAAGAAGTTAGCATTTACCGGGGTGACGCAGGATCAGTTATAGCCCCTACGCTTTTTTGTTTTAGATAAATAACTTTACTTCTTCAACGACTAACCCGGATCATTGTTTTGCTGACGACAGCACTTCATCTCAATCTACTCACAATGGTAATCCACCTTCTATCTTAAATCAAGACCGTAAAGCTAAAATGGCAACATCGATCAACAATGACATTCAACGTATCCTTGAATGGGGAAGTAATGATCTAGTTAAATTTAATGCTAATAAAACTCACTGTTGCCTTATGTCCGCCAAAAAGGTCGATCATTTCCTGCTGTAAGCTTGAATGGCTCAGATCTTAAGTTTTCAGGCTCTATTACTATGTTGGGAATGACTGTATCTTTAAATATATTATGGGTTGTCAATTTCTTGTCAGCTACTAAATCAGCTGCTCGTAAAATAGGGTTTTTGCACATCTAAATAGCACTTTACCTCCCGACAACCCTTTCTGCTGGATAAGGCCCAAGTTCGACCTCACCTAGAATATAATTCTCACCTCTAGATTAGTGCTACCCAATACGCTCTGGATATCGTTGTTCGTATTCAAAAAAAAGAGCGATTAGTCTTATAAATGACTCGTCCATAACTTCTGACGTACAATCCCTTGAGCATAGAGGAATATTTTCAGTACTTTATTTGTATTATCGATATTACAATGGCTATTGTGATGTAATCCATATTTTTCTACACTTCTAAACTCTGGAATGATCTCCTCTTCTCCTCTCACTTATGATATGAAAAAATTAAGGTAGACGTTCATAGGCAATCCAATATTCCCCTATGCACTCTCTAAGTGTTCTTGAGTGTTTTAGCACGGTACGTTTAGCTTGTTCAGGACCACAATTATTAAAAAAATTTACTTGAAATGGATAGGAGCTTCTAATCATAAGTAAAACTCGTGTTTCGTCGTACACTACACGGTGGATCATAAGTAAAGAAAAACATTAGCTCGCTCCTTTCAATATAAACTTTATTTAAAGATCGTAACAAATTAAGGATTAATAGCCCAGCAGAAAGCTGAGACCTTTAATTATGCACTTATGCAATCAATGGTTGACATGAGATTTGCGGATATTACTGAATTTTTGCTGCTAAACTCTGTTTAGTACTGCATCAAAACAACATTTAATTCAAAATATGTGATTCAATTCTATGCGGTTGGAATATGTAGAACCGATCTCCAATGTTAGAATAATTCTATTTAATACTCTCTAGTGATGATTATTGACACGGAAACTATTGGGCAAATAGATTTATTAGGTGCGAAAGGCTGGGCCTTAATATAAATAATTGGTTATTAATTTAATCCATTCATTAAATAGTTGCCGACTTTCATTTATTGACAAGACTTGATTAAAACCATTCGATAAGGAGTATAAGAAAGGTAAAGTGTAGATACATTACATCATCTTGCTTACTGAACTGCTACTTAATAAGCAATAGCAAAGCTACTATTCAATTTTAATAAAGTGTTAACGTTACCTATCCTCCCTCGAGTAGTCTAACTTATTTATGTACGTAGATTTAATTCATTATTATGAGTAAAAGTAATGTTTTTTTTTTATTTTGCATGTATAATATGTACATTATAACACTTGCAGTTTCCCAAGATACCATATCGTTAAAAGGCCAATTTAAAATAATCTCTGTAATTAAACGAATTTTTAAGAGCACAATGTTAAATTATTCGCATTAATGCAAATTCTTAGAAAAAATAACTGACAGACTTACCTTGACAGAATCACCAAGAAAACCCAAATTAATTAATCAATATACAATTTTGCAAGTAGATTCATAAATCAAAGAACGAAAACAACACACAGAAAGGAAAGCTTCCAATGCGGGTTAGCAACTATCGCAGCATAATGAAATTTGGTTTCAGGCTAGTATCGACCTTTTTGGATCCAAGTAAGATATTTTCCAAATGGCGGCACTTTCGGTTATTTGCCATTCTCGTAAAATTTTAAGGTCAGTTTATGTAAAACGTCTTATATCTAAAATTTACCGTTTCCGAGATAAAAAATATAAAAATTTTGACAGTTTTACAATGCAAATAGGCATTGTGCGCTAAACCTCTGGAAATTTCGGTGTCGGTTTTCTGGGGTTATAATAGGACCTAACGAACGTTTACAACTTAAAAAAAGTCTTCCACAAATCCCGAAATAAGCCCCCGAAGTAGTATGATTTTGAACCTCAATAACTTAGTTATTTCATATAGGACACCGTTTACTAACACTACCTGCAGATGTGGATATGGGAATATCTACAAAGTGAAAACTAAAAAACATGAAGCAATAATATTTTAGGACAATTATGCAACCTAATTTTTAATACGTTCATAGTGAAAGTAGGTACGAACCGCACGAACGGAGCACGCATGCACCTTGCCGCTGAAATATTCGGCTACAAAAGAACTGTGCCGAACTGGCAGCGCCAAATGGTGAACCTGAAACGCCCATTCTGCATTAAACGTGACCTTGCGATCTTATACAATTTAATAGTAATAATGTATTATTTTGAAGAATAAGTCTTGCTAATTTAAGTGAAAATAAAAAATCGAATATTTGTTTTGTGTCTTTACCCATCGTCTTTAATGAAATTATTATTTTATGATGTTAATATATGCAGAGTAGATTTACACCGAAATGAATTATTTGGTTACAGATTTTCGATAAAGACTTAAAAAATCGGAGTCTAAAGAAGAATGTAATTATGCACTAAACTTCGTTAATAAACTTTTCAACTTAACCGGATATTTAAATAGAAACAAAAAATTCAAAAATTATGAAAAAGTAAAATAAAGGCGTTATATAGTTAGCGTGAAATAATGAAAATAAAAGAAAACAGCGAGGAAGGAGAAAGTAATAAGGCACTTCAAAGACATCTATTACACCCATTATAATAAAAATTTTAAAGAAATAATTATATAGGGTTTTCAAAGTTAAGTCTGCACTATTGCTAACTTCCTTGTTAATGGAGCTACGAAGTCGGTTAAATTAGCAAGGTAGTGTGTTTTTTACGCTGATTGCGATGGTGAAAAAAGAAAAACAATTGAAAGTCGCATTCTCGAAAAATCGAGGAAAACATAATTTTTGTTATTGAATACCCTGTATACAATATTCTCAGTCGATAGAGAATTAAATTCTGAGTAAAAGTTATCATATGCATTTCTATTCCTACAGTAAAAATAAGGGAGATTTTGCCGATTTTTTAATTTCATCAAGTAGGCTATGATTCGCATTTGCCAATTTCAAATTTTCGCGACATCTCTATCGTTTTAAAAACCGAGAATTCATAAATTTTTACTACTGCAGTATACCGCCACCTTCTCATGATGAAGGCTACATATCAAAACGCTACGCCACAATGATATAAAGTATATATGTATTTATTTCACTTGCACCATATATGCAATATATACAAAAATTTGGTTTCAAAATCACATACCTAAAATGCGTATAAAAGTGAAATCCGGACCTGTCCCACCGGAGGTGCAAACCGGTTAATGTGTTCATGTTGGACATACAAGTAAGCACGTTGAAGTTTGAGACGAGACTCAAAGACTGAGTTATTTGCAATATTTTTATGCAAATTTGAAGTACTAGGTACTACTAAGAAAAATCCATATAAGTACATTAAAATAGGCGATCGAAGTGTAGAAAAGATGTACATAGTTGAGAGTATTAAAAAAAGCGTAATGTATTTTTGATTGGCTTACATTGAATATTTGTTGCCATTTTAGGAATGAAAGGTGGAAAGCAGAACCTTATTTAAGGTTAGGATCTTTGTCAGTTCTACAAAATTAAACTCAGATAACATGTTGGGGAAAATTTTTTGCAATTTTGATTTTAGTTAGCAGAGTGTAGTAATGAATATAGCGTGGATTTTAGGTGATTTAAAATTGGTAAAGGCGATAATTCCGGTCCTTTAAAACTCAAAAATAGGCAAAAGGCAAAATCTTATTTGAAATAATAAAAAGTTTTTGTTTTTTTTATTTAATACACCTGCAAATAAAATTATGTAAGTATTAGAAACATAAGAATATTTTAGTTTATTCTGTTTTAGCTTTTGCGTAGCCACTATATTTTTTCCAAATTTTCAACGGTAAAGCTTGTTCGTCTATCACTCAATATCAGTTTGTATGACATCGCAAAATATTGTAGGGCAGAACTTGAAGGGAGGCCAGTCAACATTATTGTAGTTCTCGTGCACATCCTTGCCATTTAACAATTTAGCGAAGTCTCGGAGAGCTTGTGTCCTTGGATTTTTGATAGGCCCCCGTTCCAACTGATCAAGGGGTTTTCTGCAGAGCTGCTTCTACTTCAACCATAATTTGGTGAGATTCGGTTAATGACAAACCGAACGTTTCTAATTTTTTAATGCTGTCTACCAAAATTTTAAAATGGGATTTAATGTAGTGAAGGTTGTTTTTGACATTTACATCACAAATGTGTCTTGCGCATTTTCAACTGATTTTGAACAATTTTTATCAAACCACAATTACTACCTGAAATAAACAAGAAATTAATTAATAAATGCTGTTTAATGTTTTAAAGTATGTTAAAAAAACCGCTGCCAAATCTGCCATAATGCTTTCTCATATATGTAATAAATAACTACAAAGCCCTTAATACCTAAATTTGAGTCATATCGGTTTTCAACCACGAGAATCCCCCATTTTTGATCCGCCATTTTTAATGTTTTATTTTGACAAGCGATCTTAAAAACCCCCAATATCCGACTTTCAAAAAAAATCGGTTGAAAATTTAAATAAACACGATAATCCTCCATTTTTGATCCCCATTTTCAATCTTGCAATTTTGACAAATGATTTATACTGAACGATATTAAAAGCCCCAATACCCGACTTTCAAAAAAATCGGTTGATAAATTAAAAAATGCACAATTGTGCACTCTAAAAACGGTGCGCCACTGGTTAATATATATTTTTTATTTTGAAATTGTATAAAACAGTGTTTATTTTTAATTATGTAACGTTTAAAAACTTGAAGCAATGAATATTTGTAGTTCTCTAATCCCCTAAAAATGTCCCGCCAATGGTGCAATTTTGCTCATTAACACACCTGACCTAGATTTTATGGCAAATAATCTTTGTACCAAATTTCATATCGATAGCTTTAATGGTACAAAGATATACCGCCGCGCACGCTCGCACGCAAACACCCGCACACGCACGCACGCTCGCACGAACGCACGCACGTATGCACGAACGCACGCACGCACTACACACGCACACGCACCGACACACGCGCACACACCGCACACACGCAACACCCGCTCACACCTGCACACACCGCAAACGCCGCACACACCCACACCGCACACACACGCACACACCAGAACACACCCGTACACACCCGCACATACCAGAACACAGCCATACACATCCGCACACACCAGAGCACAGCCGCACACACCGCACATACCCGCACACACCGCACACCCGCACACACCCACACAATCCCCCACACCGACACGCAGCCACACGCATCCACACGCACCCACAGGCCCCGACACGACCCACACGCACACACGCTCACACGCTCACACCCACACACCACACACACACCACACAGCACACACGCACACACGCACACACCACACACCACACCACACACCCACTCACGCACACACCCACACACGGCACACACCCAACACACCACACACCCGCCAAACCCACTCACCCACACTCACCCACACCCGTCAACACGCACCCACACCACCACACGCACTCATACGCACCCACACGCACCCACACGCACACACATACACAACACACACACACACACACACACCACACACACACACACATACGCACACAAGCACACACGCACAAATGCACACACGCGCACACAGCACACACGCACACACGCACACACTCACACACGCACACACGCACAGACGCACAGGCGTTCAGGCATACCGACGTACAGACGTACAGACGCACAGACGCACAGATGTACAGACGAACAGACGCACATGCGCACAGACGCACAGGCGCACACACGCACAGGCGCACAGGCGCACAGGCGCACAGACACACAGACACACAGACACACAGGCGCACAGGCGCACGAACGCACGCACGCACGCACCCACGCAGGCACGCACGAACGCACGCACGAACGCACGCACGCACAAACGCACGCACGCACGCACGCACGCACGCACCCACACGCACGCACGCACACACGCACGCACGCACGCGCGCGCACAGACACATACACACACACCCATCAACACGCACCCACACGCACCCACACGCACCCACACGCACCCACACGCACCCACACGCACTCATACGCACCCACACGCACCCGCACGCACACACGCATACACGCACACACGAACACACGCACACACGAGCACACCCACACACACACACTCACACACGCACATACGCACACAAGCACACACGCACAAATGCACACACACAGCACACAAGCACACAGCACACACGCACAGACGCACAGGCGTACAGGCGTACCGACCTACAGACGTACAGACGCACAGACGCACAGATGTACAGACGAACAGACGCACAGGCGCACAGGCGCACACACGCACAGGCGCACAGGCGCACAGACACACAGACACACAGGCGCACAGGCGCACGCACGCACTCACGCACGCACGCACGCACGCACGCACGCACCACGCACGTACGCACGCACGCACGCACGCACACACACACACACACATACACACACACACACACACACACACACACACACACACACACACACACACACACACCACACTCACACCTCACACTCACACTCACACTCACTCTCACTCTCACACTCACACTCACACTCACACTCACACACACACAAAGACACAAACACACAAACACACACACCCACTCACGCACGCACGCACCACACGCACGCACGACGCACCCACGCACCCGCACCCACGACCCTCGCACCCACGCACTCTCGCACCCACGCACACACCCACCCATCCACCCACCCACTTTCTCATATACGTACGTATATTTAAGCATGTAAGCTGCTCCATCTGTCACTAACAATTTTACTCTATTGTATTCCTGCAAGTGCATTGTTACCTTTTGTTTATTTAAGATATTAAGAAAAAGAGTATATTCTCACCTAGGGATTCATTGACAGCTCGTGCTACAGTTTCACTATTCGTTTCCTCTAATTGTTTGGAGGCGAGTAAGTATGGGCGGCCCGCATTATCTGAAGATAATATACCAATAATAATGTTGGCCATATAACGACCTTTAATGTCCTTTGTTTCATCGACCGATAACCAGATATCATTGTTGCCAATGCTTGTTTGTATATTGTTGATTGCCTAAATAAGAAATAATAATAAAGGTAATAAAATAGAATTCGCAAAACGATTTACATAATTATTATAAATACACTAATTTTTGCGTAATATCTATATCAATGTATTTATCATATCATAACATTTTTGCACACAAACATTTATCATGGTTGATTCACTGGCTAATTTTCTATTGTAGATCGTGGCTCTATATCGACAAAGGTGAACGATCGACAACAAAATTCTAAACAGGTCCACATTAAAATGAAAGTGTCCTATTTTAAGCATATTAATTTTTGTATTTTAGGTTTAATAAATCCGTTTTAGGGTTTAAAATAATGCGTTTTCTAAAACGCATTTCTGTCTGGGTAATTTTAATTTTAAAAAAAATGTATAGTTAGAAAGTCAGCAAATTACAGCCCATTACAGTAGTAAAGTAAACCTTAGATATGAGCTGATATAAAGAGTACTAAGGTTATAAAACTTGTCGAACAACTTAAATGTGACCAATTAAGCTTTAAACGTAGCTCAACTTAGACGTTTATGATTAACAAATTCTACCGAGTAGAATATTGGATAAACTTGAAATGGAAAATAAAATTTACAACAATTTCTGTGTGTTTAATTAGGTGGACTTCCCTGTGAAACCGCATGTAATATGTTATTACGTTATTATTATTATTATCCTTAAGAAATGTAAAAAATAGCTTGGCTGCGGAAGAAAACTAAGAGTAGAGGAATAGTAGATACCATTTTAGTGGATAATTAATTCGTATTCCATTCTTAGATATTAAATAAATTTTTTTCTTTATAATGAATTATCTTGCTAATTAGCGTAGATATTTCTTTTGCACAGACTAATGTTTCTTGCAATTAACATCCGCGTGAGTTTCTTGATATTATTAGCGTTTTAATATTAATGCTAATGTTCTTTGTTTTACTATGACACAAATCTCAACTTTTTGTAATTTGAGCCATGGTATATATATATATATATATATATATATATATATATATATATATATATATATATATATATATATATATATGTACAGTTCTCAAAATTACGCTACTATAAATATATACACTAATAATTATTCTTATTCTTTGAATATTTCTATTCACTGGAACAAAATGAATATTTGAATAATCCGTTTGTATTTATTATATAAAGCATCAAGACGTAAACAAAACTCCTTATTAAAGTATCTACTCAGTTCTTCTTTGTATTAGTATTGTTAATTAGTGAAAACAATGCGGGGCACAGAGAAGAAATAAGTGTACTTGTGGAAGTATTTAATTAGTTATTTATTAATTGTATCGATACGTTTAATTGTATAATTACAGCTACGATAACCGCATATCAAGATAATTCTCCTGCTAGAGTAGAGTAGAGAATTACGTTTATTTGTTTGAATACGTATTTTAGTAACGTGTTGTTGAATAGTGTTAAGGTACGAATCTTATCTAAAGCCATGGTAAAAATGTAATTGGAGACACCGGTGCAAAAAGGAGCTCCATTTTAGCAATTTTTAAGGAGAAGCAAAAACTGTTTTACTACGAATTTCCTTAATTTGTATGTTTTATTCGTAGGTACGTCTAAACTCTAGTAATTAATCCATAATATACTCACAAAGTACGGTAGGTGGAAATTTGATTGGATAACAATATCAAAATAAAACGTCGCAACTGCTCCTTTTTGCACCGGAGGGTACAAGAAAATAAAACTTTTCAATACGATTTATCAACAACATGTTGTCAAAAGTAATAAATAAACACAAACTAATAATCTGTAAAGCTATCTTCCTCTGGATGAGTAAGGTCTTCTTCTCCTTGACACCTCAACCGGTTATAAAACTACATACAGTCAGAAGACAAATACTTTTGTCTAGAGTAGAGAAGTAATTTAGAAGGAGGTCAAGTCCACGATACACCATGTTTCTTAAGGAAGGCACTGGCCGAACTGCTGCATTCCATGATTTTTCTGTGTATTCCATGACACGATAAGAAAATATGCCATATTTTTGTGTTCTTTGGTTCAAAATCAGTTATTGGGAGACTGGAACCTGTATAAATTTTCGGCGTGTATTTTAACCAGTGCAAGTCCTTCTTCTGGCAACACGATCCTTTCTCGTTTCCTTTTCTTCTTTTGATCAATCCAAAGCTCCGATTGCAAGGCAGTTCTGGTTTTTGGATATCTGTGTATGTTTTAGCAAATCTAATAGTATTTACAGCTATGCAAAGATACTGAGGCTAGACTTGGTTTTTGTTTTGTGAGCTGCAGTTATCAGGTATAATTTGGTCATTGTTCATGCTACATAATCTTGAAGAAAATAATGTCGAAAACCTTACTACATTACTAGATCCTTTCTTGGCTATAATTTCATCGTTCAAGAAAATATACGACTTTCCTGGACTGTGCCAAAGCACAAATGTTGTATTCCCATAATTGCCGTTTAAAGAAGAACATCTCCACTAGGTACATGGGAGAGAGGCATGTTTTGTTGAAAATCAAAGGTTGACAGCTCCATCCGATCTTTGTTCTCCGAAATTTCTGCAGTATGTTTTTCATAAAAATAATTTTGTTTCTTCTTGTCATCCACCTGTTTTTCACTTATTATGCTCCTTTTACTTCTTCGTCCTTTCCGCTGATATGAACTTCTCCAATCTGTCGCAAATCTGACAAGCGTCCGACCGTGATTTTCGAAATGAGTAGTTATAATTCGCAACGAAGTACCCACAAAAGGCTTTACTTTTTTATCGTTCTCGATGGCAACAAACAATTTTATGTATTACATCCTCACATATCATATTAGGGAGATTGGTGAGATTTGCAAAAAATTGCCGACAAAAATAGTCGTATATAACTTGAGGCTTTACTTTTTATAGTTCTGGATGGAAACGAACAATTTTATACATTACATCCTCACGTACCATATTATAGAGGTTGGTGTGTTTTCCACGCATGTTTTTGGGTGCCGTAACGTTATCTTTCAAGTACATGATAATGTGTTGTACTTTTTCTTACCAACACTACATAATCAACAAGAAGCGTTTCTACAAACCTTGTTTAAAGTTGTGCCGATTTTTACATTATATTCACAGGAACTAGTCCACCGCCCAATATAGGTCTAGAACTGGCAACCTTTATTGCAACTGTTTGTTCTCATAGTAATATGTCCTCTTTGTTAGCAATAGTGTTAAAGAATTTTTATTCCACTTACTTTCGCCTTTTGTTCGTTTCTTGAAAACTTGTGTTTTCGCAACTGCTTGTTTTGCTTACCGTCATTACCATCAGGGTCCTTTGGACCAGCGTTGAAATGTCAACACTTGAATTAAACACAGAAGAACGTATAACACTAGTCCTGGGTCATTGGGAGAAAAGCAGGATCACTGATCGAATCATCAAATTGTTCGCTTGGACTATTGCTAGCCGACATTTTACAAAAACTAGATTATTCGACAAACTCTCTAAATGTCACAAAACACACAGAATAACGTGAGCTAAAGATGGTTTATAATCTACTAAACGCCACAGCAACGTCTTTCACTATTCATTCTATGCAAAACGAGCCAGCTCTGGAACTGTCCCCTTTAGCAGCGAATCCGATATGGAAGCATTTATATATTCATTACGTTTCCTTACGAGTTAACGTAGTTGCCTACTGCTTGTACCAATCGATTGGATTACCTTGTAGCGATTAAAAACGGAAAATCGTAAATATATGTAACTGCCTCCTTTTTGCACCGGTTTCTTCAATTGTAACAATACGTTTTCTGTTTAAAATAAATGTTAGCATTTGACACTGGCTTTCATATTTTTAAAAATCCTAATTCGATACTATTAAAATAGGTATGAAATTAATCTTTGTGTAGATAATTTATTCTCAACTACGAAAGCTGGCAATTTCTTGTTAGTAACAGATAAGTTTTAGCTTACAAATTAATAACTGGATAGTTTCGATGCTATAAATACTATTAAATAATTTTCTTAAATTATTATTCTTAAAATTATTTAATTCCTGTCAGCTTAGCATTTGGATCCTAGGACGTTGAAGAATAGAAAGAAAATACTACAGGTATGACACAAATCTTTATTGCTCAAACGCAACCCAACCCCAAATAAACAAAACCCTTATAATTATTTTTAACTTACACTGGTAATCGTACATATAAAGTTACACTTGACGGTAATGGTAAGCAAACAATAAAATACTAACAAATTACTATTAGATACGACCCCATATTAACTAACAAAACTTATTGCAAAACGATAATAAACCAAATGGTTTCAATAATACACACCACTTTAGTGCTAAACCCCAAACGTGATTATAAAAATAATAAAAATTAATTAAAAACAACTAGAAATATTTACTCACTGTTAGGCATCCAACGGTGACCCGGAAGCCTGAAACATAAAAATACACAAAACAAGAAAAGCAAATAAATTCTGGAACCATGGTTTTAGGGTACGTTCTTTTACTCAAACGGAACTTAATTATTTCATGTACATACTCAATCGCAAGTTGACCAGATGTTTACCACTGAGATTAAACAAGTTCAAGCACAAGCAGTAATTGCGCATTTCTTAAAGCACAAAACAGTAGATAATTCAATACTACTGTCGCCAGTAATGGATTAAAGGCATAACATAGAATGTATGACACATAATGCTATATTAAAATTCCAGTGACGTAGCATCTACACTGATTTACTTTCTTCTCGTGCAAGCTCACCTCATTTACATCCTAAATACGTTCCACACGTTACGACACGGCTGCATATTCCTGTGCGTCAAACTAATCTTACAACCTGGTGTGAGTAATACATTTATTAATTTTCGCTACTTTCAAAGTAACAAATAAACTTTTAGGTGATAGCCTTAATGGGATCGACACATCATGTATAACGTTAAAGTTTTAAGGAGTAAAAGTAAGTAATTGAAGCAATTTCACACCTTTATTTCATAATGCGTTAAGCCATGAGCGAGCCACACCCACAGTAATTATGGATGATCGTATGTGACTGTTTAAAAAGAAGTCGGGATGATAGCGGGACCAATCCTTGAGTTACCTTCGACACAAGCTTTCGTGATTCAATACACAGTTCTCCATTTTGAGGAAAGGTAGTTAACAGCGTTCCATAGAGTTCAGGGTGAAATACAAGAAAGATGTGTTTTCATCGAAATAATCTGTTTGGGTATGAATCTACTTTTTGTAATGCCTGGTAAGACAAAATAACAACCCACGGTGGTCCCTCGATGATTATATTATAATGTTGAAGAGCTACAAACTTCCATAAGATTTCATTACGAAAATATTCCTGTCAGAGTATTCCCATCTAAATCAATTTTATGAACAGTTTGATAATTTTGCACTTATGTATAGTTTTCTACTGGTTTTCTTTTTTTATAATGATTTCAAATAAAATGTTAAAGCATTAATTAATTATTTAAATTTTAATAGGACTCGTGACTTTGTATTTCAGCATAACTTTTCAATAACATTTGGCTATTTTTTCCAAATTAAAGAAAACCCATTTGTTGCACAATAATGGACCACGCTGTATAGTATGAAAATGCAAATTTTCTCGATTATCACTCACAGTTAAAATACGTATCTTTTGGGAAGTTATCTTGTATTTTATTAATTTAAACGTTTGATAACAACTACAGTCATCGTCTTTAATAAATGATAATAGTTTAAAAAATTAATTACGACGTCATATGAAATTTGAGAATGCAAATAATGGGTGGGCCAATTAGATTGTCCACGAGAGAGTTGAATAAAAATTTTGTTTGTATTTTTATAATGAATTTCTTTATTAATATTTGTTCATTAATCGATTATAATTATGTGTAAAAGCCGTCAAATGTCTCTACGGCCCTGACGGTAGACGTCTATTCGATGATTTAAATTTCAGATAGCATCTGGGAATTATTCCTCCTCAACTTCACCTATAAAGCGAGAAGCTCGTCCTTTAGCTGCGGAGTTGTTGCTGTTCTATTGGCAGGACCTTACTTTTGAGAGAACCCCAAAGGAAGAAGTTTAAGCGGGTCACATCGCAAGATCTCGGCGACCAATTGACTTCGCTGTTTATTGAGATAATGTTGGTTGTATGGCACGTGGGGCCGTCTTTTGAGCCACATATCGTCCTCATCCATAGTTTCCAATTGAGGACATAAAATTTGGATATCGTGTCACGGTAATGTTCGCCATTCCCAGTCACGGAATTTTCAGCTTGATTTTCAAAAAGTATGACCCAATGACGCTTCCTGCTTAAAATACGCACCAAAGAGCGGTTTTATGAGGGTTTAGTTTAGTTTAGATTGAGTAATTTGATCAACTAAGATAGGGACGATGGGAGTTTTGTTAGAAGTGAAGGTAAATTAAACCTTAGTTCAGAAATTTAGCATTTCAATTTTTTTAATAAGTGAGTAGATTTTTCTGCGAGTCGCGGTTATATTTATTTTGAAACAGCTGTAAAGTGGAGCTATATTTTGGTGTTTTGAAGCATTACGTACAGACTCGACGTAAGGCAATAGCTGCCAAGTGTATAACTCACAAGAGTCTGTAAAAAGGTAGGTTCCAGTCTTTTCCCTGTTTTTCTACCAGTGCATCATCTTTTGTTGGTGTACCTTTACCCGATTTAAAACAGGAGGCGTTCAGAATACTACCCCATTTGACTTACTGTATAACGCAACTAAAATTATTAGTGTAACCTTACGACGAGCTAGTTAGTCCTAACGGATATTTGCTTATTTAGTGTTCTAATGCTATTTGAACCCGTTACAAAGTTGTGACAGCTGTTGCAACAAGAACGAAATTATTAAATTACTAGAATGTTGTAAAGGCCACTGCAGTGGTATATTTACCTTTTTCTCTACAACGAATTTACATGCTTCAAAATTTAGATGGAATAAATATAAATTTTCTGAGCCCATTGGAGAAGTTCTAGAATCATGCAAAACTTGAACAGTTAAAGAATTTGAGTCGTTACATTCCGAAAACCTGTAAAGACCCCTTTTGATGATCTAAGCACTGATCAAATACTGTATCCTGAAAAGTGTGCATTTTTGGAAATCTTCTTCAAGTTTTATTACAAAGAATCACCCACTACAATATGGCCGTGAAATTTTCGAACCCTTGTATAAATGATAGGAGGCGTATATGAGGTGCAAAAGGTGGGCGAGGGCAGTCTTGAACAATAAATACATTTTTTGGCAATCAACACAATCCAGTTTGAAAGTTTTCCGCAACCCAATTTCAATATTCAAAAAAAATTGTTTTGGCGTTAAAATCCACTATTAACTAACGTTTTACCTTATTTAAACGGCTGTTGCATTTTTACTGATAAAGTTTTTAAAATGTTAAGTCATATATTATTTTAAAGAGCATTACTTGCCCTAACTATCTAACTATCTAAACTAAAAGTTTTAGTTTTAATCACAGTGTACATAAGTTGTTTATCTTTTGTTACAGATGGTAAAATCAGAAATTTGTGCAATTTTTTGTATGAAATTAAGTTAGGCACAAATGCAGCAGAGACGAACCGAAAAGTTAACCTGGCTTTTGGTGAAGGTACTGCTAATGAAAGACTTGTACGTCGTTAGTGTTGAAGAAGGCGTCCTAGATGATGATGGTCGGGGTCGGCCTAGAACTGTTGATAATGAATGACTAAAACAAATTGTTGAAGCTGACCCATCAGAAACAACTCTAGAACTTGCAGAATAACAAGAAGTTCACTATTCAGCTATTGATCGCCATTTGCATGAGCTAGGAAAAGTGAAAAACTTGACAAGTGTATTCCACATGAACTTACAGAAATGAACAAAATCATCGGTTGATAATTTCTTCCGTTCTTTACACCACAAAATTGACCTATTTCTTGATCGTATTGTGACTTGTGATGAAAAATGGGTGCTCTGTGACAACAGGAAGTAAATCGTTCAGCTCATTGGTTAGACAAAGATGAAAACAAAACACTTTCCAAAGCCAAATTTGCACCCAAACAAAAGTTATATTGACTGTATGGTGGTATTTGCAGGGTTAATCCGTTATAACTCCTTAAAATCAGGTGAAACAATAACTGCTGAGAAGTACTGTAGACAAATTGGTAAAATGCTCCAGAATTTGCAAAAGAAGTGTCCAGCATTGGTAAACAGAAGCCGATTCTTCTTCATGATAATGCAACGCCACATGTCGCACGTATCACCCTTCAAAAACTGATTAAACTTGGATGTGAAAGTCTTCTTACCCACCAGTTCACCAGGTCTCACCTCAACTGATTTTCACTTCTTTGCACATTTAACAAGCTTTCTTAATGGGAGAGTGTTTAAAACCAGACTGATGCCGAAATTGCATTTAAAGATTTCATTGAATCTAGAGAACCAATTTTTTCATGAAACGAATTAATAAACTGATATCACGTTGGCAAAAGTGTATAAATCGAAATGGTTCTTACTTTGATTAAAATGGTTCAGTAGAACTTGAGATATTTCTATTTAAAGTTTTGCATTAAAACTGACAGTATTTTTTAAACAACCTAAATATTTGACAAAATCAGTACTAGCTAATGGATATTCATTTACAGATATTAATAATGCTGTTACACCTGCATTTCTACCTATTCTCTAGCTACATTTCACACCTTTCACAATCTAGTGACTTATCTGGTTAGCGATATTCTTAATAATGACCCGCATCAGCTGTTTTAAGCGATGATGCTGTCACTATCATTTTTAGCTAAGACGCAAGCCGACTAGCGGACCAGCTTTTAGTGAGGACGTGAATCGGCTATTTTATCTGCGAGCCAACCACCTTTTATCGAGGGAGCCCACTGCCTATTTTAGGAACGCCCCGCACTTAGCGACGGTATGGACCATTTCTGCCTATTTTTCTAGCTACCTTTTACACCTTTCACAATCTAGTGACCTTTCCAGTGACTGTTTTAAAATGTACTCACTAGTGACAAAATTAATTAGGATCGGCCTTATATCACTCTATAATCATAAACAAAACCAGCACTTAGTGTAGGTTTCTTCCTTTATAACTAATGTTACACAATTGAGAAAATCCTGATGAATCATAACAGTAGGACTGTATTTAAAGCTAAAGAATTAAAAACATTTAAGGTCATATAAAGATGTTTCAAACTCATCTTCCGGACTGTATGTTCTTGTGAAAAGCACATTAGAACCATAAACATAGCTTTGATACAAGACGTAAAGAACATATGAGAATTTATAGATTAGGCCAACCAGAGAAATCTGCAGTAGCTGAGCATGCTTTAAATAATTTCAATTATGGCTTTCAATTTGATAATATGGAAAATAGTCAAGACAAATTCATTATTGTGTCGTTTACAACGTGAAGCTGTTGAGATTTCTCAACATCCTAATAACTTGAATAAGCTAGAAGAAAATTTCTGTTTAAATAGGTTTTGGCATTTTATAATTAAAAAGACACAAGGATACGTCTTAATTTTACTTTATCTATTGCTATGTCGAGGTTTTTGCTTTGTTTTCTACTAAACCTTCAAGTAAACGCTTTACCAATTATATATTAAGTTACCACAGTACTATAATAATTTAACATATGTAGTTAAAATTAAAAATCATATTAAACGCACTACATAGTGTTTTCACTGTACAATAACAATTACAATTATTAACAACAAACTATTTCTTTGTTAGATTTGACTAGATCTTTAATTGGTATGTTAAGTTTATATGTGAATGCTTTTATCATTTTAAATTAAAGGTTTTCATAACTTACATCATAATTTGATGAAATTTGCTTTTGATTTTAACATTTTCACTGTTAGACTTCGACCGTTAGAGCGTGTACTGATTTGTCATCTTCAAGGCAGTTTGAAAATATTTAATTTATTAAAATTAGGTTCTATATTTGGTTTTACATTTATTAAACTGTTATAGGTAGGTTTGCCAGATTTCTGAAATGTTCAACCGAATGCCTCCTAGCATTACGGGTATTCAAGTACACACCATTGGCGGGTGTTTAGGTGTTTTAGAGGGTAGCTTATTCTCAATGCTATGAATAAATGGTTACTGATTAGGAACCTCAACCAGGGTTATAATAAATGACGCAATCATATAAATTTAAACATTTTATTTCTTACATGTTAATATTTATCATATAAGTTACTTAAGTAAGAACAAACACTTAGAATGAGGAATAAAAATTAGAACAATATTTACATGTGTTTTCCAATGGCCATGGACTTTTTAGAATGTTTTTTTGGTTTTAATCTTGTTGTAAACATCTTCACAAGCTAATCCGATATTAATTTTACATGTCATCAAGCCTTTAACCGTAGATTCCTTCATCAAACCCTTATCATCAGTTCATGCGTTGTTCATCAAAGAAATACTCTCCCAACTGGTGCTGATGTCCTAGGTAAGCAGAAGGCATATACAACAATCTTGATCAGATTGGAGGCTACTATTTGAAACTCCTTGAAGTGACCAAACAGCTTAAGCCATTTTATTCACTTGAAATAATCACATCTCTGGTAGACTCTTCTTGCTTCCACTGTTCCCAATTTGACTCAAATACTCCTTAGCAAGCACAACTTGTCAAACAGCTGATCTTTGTTTATTTTCATTTCGGGTACATCAAGAAGACTGCTATTAATAATTTCAGCAGAGGTTTCGGCGTTTTCCGATCAACAGAATTTGTTTTGGTCAGATTGACCCATGAAAACTGTTCAGCGTTTCAAAATTATTCTCCCAGAGGTCCAAGTATGCTATGCATCTTTCATAAAAGCCATCAAACTCTTCTTTCACACTATTATGGACTTGCTCATCTATATTCCTGCAGACGTTCTTAGCGCACATAGGATAAAGATTGAATCCTTGTTTCCGCTAGGTTTCTTTTGAGAGCTTTATGAGTTTCAGCAACCTCAAAAGCTGTAGTGTCATCTTTTTCCGTTACCAAGATGCCCGTGTTAAACGATACAAGCTGTCCGTGGACAAACCATAACAAAATAAGTTTTTTTATTATTGATGGGCACATTTCTTGTCTAAAAACGCTTTCAGACCAAATCGATAGAAAGCTGGGTGTTCCCGTGTTGAACGAGTTTACGGTACTGAATCTAGGCATATTGACAAAATTCTTTAGTTTAGTTACCCGGACTGTGTATGTGGAAGTATCTATAAATCTTCACTAGCAAGGACACAGTATCGATTGGGAGACTATCTATTGCAGTTTGCACACAGTTGTGCAAATGTGTTCACATCCGATTCCATTAATTTCCGTCCTAGGCTATTCTTGAGTCGATGGAAACCTTGTTTTCCCATACTCTTTTTACACCACCGAAGTTAGCAATTATCTCTACAAACCGAACTATTTCTTGTTAAAATCGTTTTGCAACATGACCGAGCATAATTGATTTGTAAGAATTTTAGGTGTTCCACCCGCCACAGATTTCTAACAGCTTTATTTACACACCTGAATTAGGATTAAAAGTAGCGCACAACAATTGGCACAAGTTTTATATCCTTTCTGTTTGATGCATCTATAAAATCAAATTTAATTTTTACCGACGTGAAGTAAACTGGCAGACACGGATTTTGTCTGAAAAGGACTGTCCGTAAAACCGGACCTCTGGTAAGCAAAGTTGCAGGTATTAATAGCATGCTTATGTTTGCGTTTTCATCTTTTCATGCTTCATAAATTTGTTCTAACATCTCAAGCAATTTTACAGATATGTAAAATATAAATATATAAATACACCATTTGAAAAGCCAAACGCTAATTATCTTAATTATGTATAATAATGGTGAAGGTTTACATTTTCATATTGAGATCTGAAGGTTTAGATACGTATGTTTTTTTTATATGGGTGGATCACTAACCGTTCTACAGATATCGTCACTTTAGTACCAAAATAGAGTTAACTTTGGAACCACGATGCGAGCGTTGTCACCACGATTTTGTAAATCTTTTATACCACCGACTATTAATAATAGTCTACTGGCAAACAAACTGGGAAATTTTTCGAAAATATGTAAAACTATAGAGAATGATTAACTTGCGCGATATGTAATTTTTCTCAATTTTTAATGCAACACCCTGTATATTTTTTCACATTTCGATTTTACGTACAAATATTCTAAAATGCAAATTTACTATGACAGAATTCAACAAAACAAATCAGGTAGGCTAGCTGCTCGTAATAAAGGGCAACAATTGAATCTATTGTTTTGATGTTTGTATAATCATTAAAATATTGTTCCATTAGTTGTTTTTGGATTGTCGTTTTGTCAATTTTTGTATACAAATGAATTTTTCCAAAGAAGAAATGATCGTTATTATCTTTATTTACAGCAAAGCTCAAAGAAACGCTTTGCTGTTTACCCATTTGTACTGTGAACGATACCCAGAGAGAAGACAGCCGCGGAAAGAATCGTTTATGGACGTAGCTGAGAGATTTATAAATTCTGGAAGTGTGTGTTATCCCAAACGCGCAAAAACAAGCCCAAATGAAGAAATTGAGTTTCAAGTTGTGGCATCTCTTATAGAAAATCTGGAAATTAGTACCAGAGAGCTAAATGCACCTAGACCTAAGTAGATATACAGTTCGCAGCTTTATTAAAATAACAAATTGCATCCTTATCATATCGATCAACACCACGCTTTAAGTAGAATAGATTTTCAAAATCGTGACTCTTTCTGCCAATGGGTAATTAACTACTAAACTCAATGAAGTACCCAATTTTGTTAATAACATTCTGTTTACGGATGAGGCAGCTGTGCCAATAATGGCAATATTAATATACATAACTATCATCACTATTCAGATACTAATCCACACATCTTAAGAGTTGTTAATCACCAGCATCGATGGTCAGTTAATGTGTGGGTAGTATAATCAATTTTAATGAGGTTGGACCTTTTTCTTTGATGGGAGTCTTACTGAAGAAAGATATTTACAGTTTTGGAAAATGATTTATCCGAGCTTTTGGAAAATATCGAGGTAGATAATATTCGTACGATGTGGTTTCAACTGGATGGCGCCCTTCACACTATGCAATCAACGTTAGGCGATATAAATTATCCGATGAGGTGGATAGGACGAGGTGGTGTGCAGAACTAGCCAGACAGATCACCGGATCTTACACCCTTGATTTCTTCCTTTGGGGCTACGTTAAAGAAAAAGTTTACCAACATCCTCCCACCAAAAGCGAAGATGTGAAAAATAGAATTAGAGCTGCGTTTCAATCCATTTCGCCTCTAATGTTGTTGCGAGTGAATCTTTCGTTTACCGAGCGAATTAGCCAGCGTGGTCAGCATTTTGAACATTTAATTTGAATTTATGGTTTTATTGATTTATCTTTACTTGTTCAACTTATTTTTAGGTGTAGACAATTATTTTATTGTTTAGTTATTAAGTTTTCCTATCACTTAAAGAATTTATTTGCCATTCGTATTTTCTTATTTGCTCTCGATTTTGTTTTATTTGTTCTTCTGTATGTCAATATTTTCAAATAAAGCGTCAATATCTCAAGAAGGGTCCGTCTTATGGCTATGAAACCTATTATGGATTAGAATCTACTTTTCACGGAAATCAAAATGTGAACAATATACAGGGTGTTGCATTTGAAAAATTGAGAAAAATTATATTTCGCGTAAGTTAATCATTCTGTATAGTTTTACATGTATTCGAAAGATTTCCCAGTTTGTTTGATAGTAGACTATTATTAATAGTCAATGGTATAACAGATTTACAAAATCATGGTGACAACGCTCGCATCGTGGTTCCAAAAATTTAGGTGCTAAGCTGCCTATATCTGCAGAACGGTTAGTGATACAGATACAAATTATTATACTTTTATTCTAAATGTAATAGTGAATCCAAAATGCAAAAATATACAGGGTGTTCCATTAAAAAAAGATATGTTTGGGTTGGCATATTTTTGAAAATCACCCTGTATATATCTAAATATTTTTAGAATGTAGGTCCAATAATCGTGTATTACCACATCAAAATTGGTTTTGATATCTCTAATAGTTAAGGAGAAATCCGCCGTCCATGCAGTATACAGGGTGTATTTTAAAATCACCGACAAACGAAAACTGGAGAATCTATGATTCAAAATCAGACAAAATTATCATAAACACTTTTCCGAAAATGCTTCCTAACCGAGATACAGGTTGATTAAAAATAATTTTTTAAGATTTTTTAAGATTCCTCAAAAACTACAAAGATATTACACTGAGATTTGGTACACGTAAATGTCTAATTAAGTACCATTAATTAGGTGAGTTTGAGTCAACTGGCTCCATCCAGTGGCGTAGAATATGTTAAGTTAATCACTTTAAGTAAAAAAACGCACGTCCCTGCTTTTTGAAGAAATATTTTTGTTAAATTCAGCATTTAATTCTGCAAATAAAATCATACTTAGTATTTTTCGATTCGGCATCCGTTTTTGAAATATTTTGCATTAACGTAAACGACTACATTATTCAGTAATTACCAAATTAAATAAATCAGAGATTGCTTTGCATTTGACAGTTACGTATCGTACGTTTGCTAAAATAGTTGCATTTACGCGTGTTTTGTAATTCATTGTTTGTGTCTAATTACTGTGAAAAATAAATTATTCCAAACGAGAACTGGTCGAGACGCATTTATGTTATAGTAATACTAATTGCAATGCTCGTGAAGCTGCTCGACTTTATGAACAAAGATTTCTAAATAGAAGACATCCACATCATACTACGTTTAGAACCGTTCATCGTAACTTGTTAGAGTATGGAAGTTTAAAGAAAAGAAAAATTCCGGACGAAATGCTCGTGAAATTGAGGAACAAATTTTAGATAGAGTTTATGAAAATTCATCAATAAGTACGCGAGAGTTAGGTTTAGAATTTGGTGTGTCGCATAGCAAGTCTTGGAAAGTTTTACGAGAACAAAATTTACATGCCTTTCACCTACAAAAGTGCATGCATTATTGCCTGCTGACCATCCTCGTCGAATGAATTTTTGCGAATGGTTTTAAATAAAAACGCTGAAGATGTACAATTTGTTAGAAACTTATTGACCACTGATGAGTGTATTTTTCCCGAAATGGAATAATAAACTTGCATAATTCCCACAAATGGTTAGATGAAAATCCAACTATAGTTACAGCTCACCATCATAGATTTAGCGAAAATATTTGAATAGTTATACTAGACGATCACCTAATCGGACCTATCCGTTTTCCTCAAAGACTTACTGGCAAATTCTATTTAAATTTTTGAGAAGATTTGCCAGAATTGTTTGACGACGTACCCTTAGATGTTAGAATGAACATGTATTTCATGCATGATGGTGCACCACCACATTGTACACCAAACGTCAGAGAATTTTTAAATGCATGGTTCCTGTACGCTGGATTGGACGAGGAAGTGAAGTATTGTGGCCGGCACGATCGCCAGATTTAAACCCATTGGATTTTTTGTGTGGGGTACCTGAAAACTCGTGTCTATTCTGTTCAAATTGATAATCGAGAGCAACTTTAGAATCGCATACAGATGGCATGCGATGAGATTAGGGCTATGCCACAAATTTTTCAGCGTGTTAGGTTTCATTTGCTAAGAAGAATACAAGCTTGCATTCAAAAGGAAGGAGGACATTTTGAACAATATGTATAAAAATTATTATTATTTTGTTTTTTATTCCTTCAATATCTCTTTAATAATGTACCTAATAGTTAAATGCGTTATTTTTTGTAAAATAAAACAAATTTTGATTTTTATTGAATAATGTGGTCGTTTATGTTAATGCAAAATATTTGAAAAACGGGGTGCCGAATCGAAAAATATGATTTTATTTGCAGAATTAAATGTTGAATCTATTAAAAAATATTTCTTCAAAAAACCAGGGGCGTTCGTTTTTATTTAAACTGATTAACTTAAAATATTCTACGCCACTGGATGGAGTCAGTTGACTCAAACTCACCTGATTAATTGTATTTAATTAGAACATTTAGGTGTACCAAATCTCAGTGTAATATCTTTTGTAGTTTTGAGGAATCTTAAAAAACCTTAAAATAGTATTTTAATCAACCTGTATCTCGGTTAGGAAGCATTTTCGGAAAAGCGTTTATGATCATTTTTGTCTTATTTTGAATCATAGAATCTCCAGTCTCGTTTGTCGCTGATTTTAAAATACACCCTGTATAAAAATTAAAAGGTCTATATGAGAACGTGATACAATAAGCGTGACCAATATGCTAATTACTTATTTAGCTGAACGTATGAAAATCTGAAAGCAGTATGTGTAAACCAACAATTATACATAAGTAACTGTGGCAAAATAATAGATCATTATTCGTTCATATTGTTATGTAGTTAATATACCTATTACCTTTTCCACATAACATTTTTCATCACTTCAACTAATCCTAACAATTTCTGTAATTTTTAAATATTTATTACATTCACAAACGCTACTGTTTTGTTTGTTTTTCTCATATTTTAAGATCGTCTACGGATTACAAGTAACTTTAAAACATATTGTATATTGAAAGTTTTCATTAAACAACGTTGTTTGATCTCAGATAAAATGGCTTGTAAATTAAATAGAAAACCTAGAACAAAACTCACAAGGTTGGGCACTGAAGTAAAATAAAAACAAAAGTAATTACACGAGATTCCCTTTCATAAGAGATAAACCCTAATAATGCATGCAATCCGTTTTAATTAGTGTTATTAAACATTTACTATTACAACTTTTGTCACGAACTTAATAATAGATAAAACGATTAGAATAATCAAAGGGAGGAATATTTTAACTGTAAGGTCGCATTAAGAAATTAATTATGCAAATAATTTGAAAACACACTTACAACATTTCCACATTTTAATTTTTTAATATATCAGACAGACTGTTGGACATTCATTATCAGACGACAAACGCTTTCTATGTAGGTAGAAATTTATTACCTACCATACATTACTCCATGTAAAGAATTTAATATTAGAGCAAAGTTGTAAAACTGTCAACGTTCATTATCACATGTGCCAGTTAGATGACATAATAATTTAAATCTAATTTAATTATCTATGGGATGAATAGAAACGAAAATTGTGTTCAAGTTTCCTATTTACGATACATAATTTAATCATTTCTGTAAACGAAGTCTACAGTAACCCATTTAACATGCAAATTTTGATACACTCTTTTTGTATTAATCTATTTTAAAAGTCACGATTTTCAAACTAGAAATTAAATAACATCAAATTTTACAGTTGCACTAATTTTCTACAAATAATACATCACGTAAACAAGATCAGATTATAAAACTGACAACTAAATCGCACTGCATTAAGTAAATTGTATTTATTAGAGTAGTAATTATTCAGAATAGCTTAGTTTGCGAAAATTGTAATTACTGTTTTATGCCTTTCGTGCCCTATTCTCAATTACATGCAAACATTCCAACCATCGCATTTGTTTTATAACTTCACTGTGTGCAGTTTCGGAAAATTACAAACAGTAAGTGTGATAATGTACTAATAATTATAATTCAATTTTAGTTTCAATTTATAAGCGCTAAAATATACATGAAAGGATTTTTGAGGTTATCGATCAAAATTGTTGCTTAATTTAAAAATAATGAACGTATACATACACACAGTATGTATACCCTTGTCGAGCGTGTTGTAAATTAGCTCCGTACCAAATACGATTGATTTAAAGAAACAGAATTGAATGGTTGGGGATTGAAACAGAATTATCCAAATAATAATCACAATTGCGATAACGGTTTAAATTACACAGCTTAAAAGAAAGGAGAAACGTTAGCTTGTTATCTTAAGCTACTTCATTTGGAATAATGTTATTTCTGACAGTGATATATTATCATTGCTGCAATCAAAAGTTATACGCAGTAACACGAGAAGTCTATCAGTATTTTACATAATTTACCTTATAGTATAAAATGCTAATTTGATAAAGGAAGCCTACTGATATTGATCTCAACTAAACCTTTAGGAAAACTGTAGAAAATGTAATTCTTGAAAACTTTTAGTTAACTGGCTGCTTTAAAATGGCGTGCAGAAAACTAAACCTTCCATTCTATTTTAAGCTTATTCTTATTAATCCTTAAAGTAATCAAACGTTACTTAAATATATCAAGAAAACATCTGGTGTATACACCACACGTCCTTCCAACCTACAAAATGGAAATTAAAATAAATGAATAATTTTAATGACTTTTTTAAGGATAATTATGCAACCTCTTTATAAGAAGTTCATTACGAAAATAGGCAACATTGTAACCGCAAAACAATAATCTATGTCAAACAGACGTTTAAAACTTCATGACAGACAGAGCTTAATAGACATCTAAATGCTAACTTAAAAGAAATAAAATAGTTTTAATTTCAATTTTTCAGGATAACTATGCAACCATTTTTATAGGTTCATAACAAAAACAGGCAACATTGTAAGAACAAAACAATCAGTCAGAAATACATGTTAACGTAAACAAAATTCCAAAGTCGCGCGCTTCTGTAAAAATATGGATAATACAGCTTCAGCATTTTCAAACATACTTATTTAATATTTACATTAATTTCGCTTTACTATTAATTTTTCATTAAAAAAATAGGTCTACACTTTTTCTTATAAAATTAATCGTTATTCAGGTAATGAAAATATTTGAACTAACACTTAAATTCTACCTTAGGAATTTTTTGCCGCTAAATTACGCGTCGTATCAAAAAATTGCATAAAACATAATTAATCGATATGTTTAAGGTCTATATCTAGGTATTTTTGTATATTTGAAATATGCAGCTGTTTTAGAAATATTTGATAAAACCAAAAATTGCCTAATAAACCCTTGACGCTGGATTTCTCCCAAAATCTAACTAGCTCAAAGCCAAATGAAAACAACCTTAAATACAAAATTTAAGGTACGTATGTATTTTCGTTTTGGAGTTGTCGTGAATACTAACATACATTCACACATACTGACATACACAGAGACATCCATACGTGATGGCGATCTTGCCAAACTTGGGCAAAATGAGCTAATAAGTCAATTTAGCGATAGTGAAAAAGTCGATTCTATACCTACATAGGTATATGTAGTTGGAAGGTAAAATTGAAATTAATAGTATATTACATACCGAGGTGGAAAGTGTTCAGTTCCTGTCAAGAAGTAGGTATAGTTCACCTCGAGGTGAACTAGTTCTCGAGATAAATGGTACTTTTGCCGAGGCTTGTATACGATTGTATTCACAATTAAGGACAAGCAACATTATACAGTTCAAATCAAAAAATTTGGTCGTCAGTGTCAAATAAAAATTTGATGCCCCTATTGAAATGGCACATGAGCTGTCATTCTAAATAACACCAACGAGCAAAATTTTGTAATTTTAATTGTAGTAATAGAAAATTGGTAAAAATCTACTGCCATAATATTATCACTTATGTCGGTAAAATATTAACTACTTTTCTATTGGTTTTGTCGTTACTTGTTATCAATAATTAATTCACTTATTAAAGAAAACGTGTTGTTTGTGTTCACCTATTGTTGCGTTCATTTATCATCTACGCTCGTGAGAAAAATGGTTGCATACTCTTGACCCTTTATTAAAATTGGCAAGTTGTCAATTTGACATTGACAGTTTAAATCAATAATAGCACCTCCACAGGTTGGAGTGTGGTCCATTACTGACCGCTTCATCTCATTACTGTCTCCTTTGTTATTATTACTGACCGTTTAAAGTAAACCCATAGAATCATTCACTTTTCAACCTTTAAAGAGTTACAAACTAATTGTGAATAAAATTTTCCTTTCTTTTAATTTAAGTTAGCATCTAGATTTCTATTAACGTCAGTCCGTCATGAAGTTTTAAACGTCTGTTTGACCTAGATTAATGTTTTCGTTTACAATGTTGCTTACTTTCGTAATGAACTTATTATATAAGAGTTTTTTTACTCACAGTATTCCGAACAGTCTAAAATTTGCCTAACGTGTTAAAGCACCCAGTAACACTGGGAGGATGTAGGGATATTATTAGGCTACCGAGAAATGTTTATGAATGTAGCTTAAATTAACTTAAGTCAAAGTTTGGAGGAAAACAGGAACTGGGTAGTGCATTCCACAATTTGGTCGCCGTATGGAAAAATGTAGATTGAGCGTTGAGTGTGACACGATGGAATTTTGAGTGCGTAATTATGGTGTGAATGGGCAAACCGAGTGTTCCGACCGATGATGGCCTGCGAAGGTATTAAGGAGTATATTTCGAGGATACTTGATAGTTATCCTAAAAATGTTATTAAAATTATTTCATTTCTTTTAATTTCCATTTGTAGATTGAGTTCGTGTGGTGTTCCACACCACATATTTTCGGTTCAGTAAAGGTAAATAAAATTAACTGCATTGTATGCATTGTATTCGTAAATTCGTTGGGAAACCGAACGTCGAACGTAGACTAGAATAGAATACTGAAACGGATCCAAGAGGTTGAGATAATAATTAAAAAGAAATTTTAGACCATTTTAGAAGTAGAATTTCATAATAATGAATCATCTTTATATTAGTATTATTATTAAATAATAGCGACAAGCGACCGGATATATGAGTCATCGTTGTATCAGAGAGATGACCTTGTCTAGATATTTCTATTTCTGGAATTATCTAGAACATCTGATTTTTCTATATAAAGTAAGCGCTATGGAAGGATCAGTCTCCGAATTTCACAGACCGAGTTATACTGGGTTCAGGTCCAGGTGCGTATAAATCCGTTGCACGTGCAGTGGAGGTCTAATGTTATTCGTATTTGTTCATAAAATATTGTTTTATTATTCATTTTATTTACTAGTTTTTTTAGTCCGTTTGTTAAATAGACAATGTATCGTGTAATTAGTTTAGTGAACTATGCAAGTATGTAATTTAAGTTTTGGTAAATGTTTTAACAAGAAGAAATTTGATGAAAATGAAATATCAACATCAAGCTCATCTATGAGAAGACACTTCTAAAAATTCGAGCACATATAGGAGATGGATGTAATTGTTAGTCGTTGACGAAACAATGGATGATGTAGCAAGATCTGTAGCCAGTATGCTAGTGGTAAATTAGAAGCGACTGAATATGGTTTTACATTTGATCCCTTCAAAGTATTAGAAAACGAATAATGCAACTATAGCCAGATTTGTCAACAATGCACTTCGTTTACTCTGGCCGGAGGAAAATAAAAACGAAAAGTGTTAATCATGTATTCAGATGCAGCTCCGTATATACTGAAAGCAGCGCGGGCGTTACAAGTTTTTATCCTTCATGTTGCACTTTACATGCTTGGCCACGGTTTGCACAGGATTGCAGAAAACATCAGCAACACGTCAGGAAGTTGACGGCATAATTAGCAACGTTAAAAATGTGTCTTAAGGCACCATTACGTGTTCAACATTATAAAACCGCTTGTGATTTGCCGCTTCCATCACAACCTGTCCTAACAAGATGGGGAACATGGATGAACGCTGCCTTTTTATGCAGACAATTTTTCAATTATTAAGGAAATTATATTTTCTTTTGATGGCGATACCTCCGCCTGTGTAAAATCAGCTTAGGAAGCAATGGCTGCAAAAAGCAGTTATAGCAAAATTAAACTACATCAAAGCACATTTCTCAAACTACCGGAAGTGATTAAACTAGTGGCACTCAATAACTGAAAATTTTCGTATTACGAAAGAGTTTTGCAAGGAACTTTATTCGGCACCTGGAGCTTTAGCAGCATCAGCTGCAGAAAAATGAAGTCCGTATTAAAAACTAATCCTGGTTACGACTTAATCAAATTTGTTCAGTTTTGAATGGATGTTCGGAAAATTGCCTGCAGAAGTCCAGCCGGAACTAATTTCCTATTTTAAGTTTGCGCCTGTAACATCGTGTGACGTGGAGCACAGTTTTTCTTTGTATAAAATATTTTAACAGATAAACGGCAAAGACTGTTGCCAGAAAATATAAAAAAATATTGGTCCTGTATTGTAACAATAAATTGTAAAATTTAATTTATACTATTAATAACTGTTAATTCGTATATTTTATGGGTGGATGGGCAAAAAATCAAAGGGTTAATAGCATAGGAATGTAGTATTAGAAAATAAATGCTTTATATTTACTGAGTTCTGTTCTTTTCGATGTTGTACTTTGTATAATACAACTTGCATAATTTTCATGTTTTATTTCATATTTTAGCATAAACAGTTGCATATTTTATGTCATATTTTGATAACATTTTTGCATATAATTCCGAACTTTACTAATAATACTGCATCATTCCATCCAGAGATGGCACTGATTTACAGAATGAGAAAAATAATGAAAATTTTCTAAACAAATCCGTTCCAGAAGAAGTAAATACAATAGAATCGCTCTGGGTTCCACCACCATCATACATGCTCCCTTTAATTGATAAGTATAAAAATAAAAACTGAAAGTGGCTGACAAAGGTTGATTGGCTTTGTTATTCCACTAAAGAAGAAGGCGCATTCTGTAAATACCGTATATCCTTTGCTACAACTGGAGGTGTTGGGAGCCAAGTAAGTGAGTGTTTAAAGTCTTTTAAGAAAGCGCTAACTCATACTCATAAGACGAGTTTACGAGTTTACATTCTTGTTATTGCTGTAAATAAATTAACTATTCTCTTTTGTACGTAGTAGCTTCAACTTGGTTTTTTTACACTTGCAGATATTTAAGGCGCATCAAATCAGTAAATTTCATAATGATTCAATTTGTGCTTATAAAAATTTAGTCGAAATAGTGGTTCAAGAGAATATCAGATTTAATTGATGAAAACAGAAAAATTCAAGTAGCATAAAATCGAGGTAAAATCAAACCAATAATAGAAGCAATACTAGTGCGTGGTCGGCAAACGTCCATTCAAGGGCGTAGAGGATTGGAGAACTTAAAATAGATGATACTTCTTAACGAAAGCAATTTTCGTAATTTTATAGAGCTGCGGGTGATAAATTATTAATAGAGACATTAGAAACATCAAAAAAAGAGACATATTAATTAGCTCAAGAATCCAAAATGAAATTGTAGACAATATAAACAGCATTATGTTAAATAAACTTGTAACAAAAATAAATGAGGTGGGGCGTTTTCTATTTTAATAGACGAAACTATTGACATTTCACAAAAGAGCAAGTAACCCTATGTGTGAGATATGCTAGTAAATACAAAATATTTCTTACAATTTATTGTGGTTGAAATTTAACAAGAAGGTTTATCAAACTTAATTATTAAGGTTTGGAAAACTTTGGATTAGATTTAAACAACCTTGAGGACAGGGCCCACTCACAAGGTGGCGCTTGTTCGTTGCAATTACCCTCAAATCACATACGTTCACTGTGCTGCCCACTTTCAATTTAGCAGTTACAAAAGCTTGCGAGGAACAACAAGTAAGAAATTGTCTTAATATTATTGAAAGACTGTGACTCTTTTAATACACCAAAAGAAAAATGTCATTAAAAGAATATTCAAAATCCTTCAACGAAAACCCTAAACGATTATGTAACACGCTTGAATTCAAAATACGAAGCAGTACCGAATTTCTTAAAGCTACTTAATTATGTCATAGAAACTTTAGAATAAACATCTCATTGGAAAGATTCTGGTGATGCACATATGTTACAAAATAGCCTCTACGATTCCGAATTTTTGATTGCGCTTCAAGTCATCGATCAAATATTTATAGCTTTGTTACCTTTATGACGTTTACAGAAGGTTGATATTGACATAAAAGGTAATTTCTATAACAGAAAATACTGTTTTATGTTTAAAACGATTACGCCAAAATACTGAGAAACAGTTCGAGGTTCTCTTTATTAAGGCTAAGTATTCCTGTTCCTTGCTTCAAGTATTGGCACCGAGACAAAATTGAAAGAATAGCTTGACAAAAATCAAACGAATCATGGTTTCGGACAATCCAGATATAGAGTTTTCGGTCGTCAACTATTTTAGGGTTACTTTACGTGCCACTTATTGATTTTCTTATTAACCAACTAATGACAAATTCAGGAATTTATGACATTGTTATCAGGAGAAGACACACACACACACACACACACACACATATGTATATATATATATATATATATATATATATATATATATATATATATATATATATATATATATATATATATATATATATATATATATATATATATAATTCAAATTAAGTGCAAGTAGCTATGTAATTTGCATAGTGAAGTTTTACCTTAGTTAGTGAAATGGTACATTTCATTAAATAATTCTAGATAAGAATGATTGATAAACATTGAGATGTTTGAAAAAGTTAAATATTTCTTAATATAATTTTAATAATGTTAAAATAAGTAATCGACAGCACAGTACATAGAAGTATAGGGTATGTTTGTTATCGTTTTGAGTTAATTCAAGTTTTCATTTAGTTTAGTAAGTTTATTTTAAAACAATATTCCCTAACGACATGTGATACAGGTTGTAGTTGACAGAAATAATGTTAAAACTAGATTTAGGCTGGTATCAATGTCGCAATTCACATGTACGCAGCCAAGATTAGTGAAAATATTCGTATTAGTGCGTTTAACTCATATTAGTGCAAAAATTATGAAAAAACAGAACAAGCACATTAGTGAGTAACTATAAAACATGATTCAAGCAGCAGCTCTGGGATTATTGTGTGTAATCAACAATTTATGACCTTAAACTAGTGACTGACAACATTCCGATACTAGTCGTAGAAGACCTATTGATCCTACGAAAGTGGTAAAATAAATTAATTTGTGACTTGAACATTAAGTTTAAACTTTACATTAACAGTTATTGTGTTTAAAAGTGTGAAATTTAACATTAAAATTATAAAAACAAAATGAGGTTATGTTTTCTCCTCGCATAAAAATTTTTGTAAAAAGTATTTTAATTGAGACAATTTATATAAAATAAATTAGTAGAGGCAAAAATAGTAGGTAGCCTCAATTTTATATTATAATTCCTTATATTTATGTCCATTTTGTTAATTTTAGTTTTTAAGAGTATTGGTAGAATTTAAATAATTTTCCTCTCAAATTGGCCGTAGGCATGTTTAGATGGATATTTGGTGTAGTAGCATCCCTATTCATGTAGAGGTAGTTTCAGGCCTGTAAAATTCATAGAATTAGTGTAAATTCGATAAATAAGTGTAAAAATTAACGTAGTTATTAAGTGTAGGAATTAGTCCATGTTTGGTTTCAAATTATAGATAAATAATGTAGATTATGGAAATGTTTTAGATTTAAGAAATGTTAAAGTGGCGAAAGTTATAGGGCTTTAAAGAATTATCGTAATGTGAAAATTACAGTAGCCAATCAGAATTCAGGAATATTCTTGGTAACTATAGAAAACATTCGATGATTTGGTTGTCGAGTAAACATATATATATATATATATATATATATATATATATATATATATATATATATATATATATATATATATACAAGTGCTTTAGATTCACAAACTCTCTTGATTTTCATCTTTAGCAACAACTTGCCAAAGTAAGCTGTTGCCAAATTTTTGAAAATAATTTTAAAACAAATTAACGTCACTTCGGTAAATTAACAAAGTGCGATTTAGTATCGGAAGTGTTAACAAAACAAGTGATAGTCTTTTGTCGAAAATAATTAAATTAAGGTTAGTTTACCTTTTAAATTTCAAATCGGAGGTTTTCGATTAGTTATAAAAATATTTCCGCAGTTTCAACTTTGTTGTTTTTAAATTTATATTGTGAATGTTGGTATGGATATTTAATTGTGTTGTCTTCGTGCTTTTATCATTATACACCTTGTTTATCAAAAGTGTGTTTAATTTACAACAACCTTCAACGATCCATGCTTTTCAAAATTTATTTTGAAATTAATTAAAAAGAAGTGATGAGCCTAAAATAAAGATTCGTCAATATTCTAATAACAATAGTGAAACTTACCTAAATGAATAAGCTGTTCATTTAAAAGAAAATTTGGATGTTCGAGGAGCAGAGTTGCAGTTCGCAGGAGCTGTTGTCTTCAATCAACTTCAGCAGCAGTAACCCACAAAAGTACTTTATTGTTGACATTGATACTTTATTGTTATGTTCATAATTTCAATCCTTTGTAATAACCATGATGTGCAACAACAGGTATGCATGTCCAAAGGGAATGTTATTTGTTCTAAAAATTTAAATGTTTTATATTAATTGTTGTTTATTCAAACGTAGGTATACTTACTTGTATGTCAAATTTCACTTTTGTTGTAGTCAAATCATATGTTTGCGTATTCACAGCGCATGCCCACGTATAATTTTAAAAGAATTTTGTTATGTACAGGGTGTAACACAGGTATTAATGCGAATTAAAAATTATAATTCAATTTACTTAATCAATTTAGATATGATAAAAATAATAGGACATTATCTCAATGTGCTTTAATCATATTAACTATGATTATTGTATTCAAACAATCAACATAATGCAAATTTATAATCATTTATTTTATAATAGTAAAAGTAAAGTTTCTTCTAAATTTTGATCCCTATCCCTGTTGATGAGTCTCATGTTCTACCAATATTGTTCTACCGACGAATATATTTTTATTTAAGAGTTATAGCCGATGCAAAATTAATAATACAATAAATAATAATTAATAATTCTATAATAATAAAATATAATAATAAATAAATATAGGGTTTATAAATAATATAAGTATATATAGAGGACATTAAAATAAAAAACAGTTTCTATAAACTTAGGTCCGCAACGCCTTCATTTAAAAGATGGTGTTGAAGTTTAATTATTTTTTGTTTTTTTTTAATATCTTTTACAATGATGTAATAAGCGGACAAAATTTTGTAAACAGGGCTTTTTATCTCGCAGAATTCAAATATGACCGTAGTTCTTTATTACTGATAGAGAGCGCCATATACAGGTTTCCATCTTGTTTGAATCGTTCCTAACTTTTTACCTTACACTGCATGTCATTATCGACTGGAAAAATTTGTTTTCCCATCTTTTCTGCTTCAGAAAGGTATACTTTATTGAAGTCGCTAGGACCAACGGTTTAGAGAAAAATGCATCCGATGCATGCAAATTATCCAAAAGCGCCAAAATAACTTATTTGCAAAAACAATACATAACACTTCAACAATTAAATTTTAATAGCAACAATGAAGCAGTGATTAAAAAACATTAAATTTTTGAAGATGTTCAAATTGTTGTCCTTGCACTTGAATACATTTTTCAATTCTTCTTCCTAAGGATTGACGGCATGAAATGTTCCAGGGTTATTACGGAGTCTATCTGCGGATTCCATAATTCTTATCCATAGTTGTCTTCGTTCAGAATAAACATCATTTTCATGAATCCCCAAAATGAAAAATCGAGGGATTAAGGTCGGAACTACGAGCTGGCCAGGTTCAGGTCCCCTCGACCAATCGTATTTCCAAATCTCCTGTCCAAAATTCCCTTGCCAATCGAGAAAAGTGAGCTGGCGCCATCATGCTTGTAACGCATTCTACCAATAATAGCCAATGGAACATCCTCTAATAACGTATTTAGTTCATTCTCCATGAAATTTCGATACAGTTCACCTGTCAATGGGCCAATTAAGTAATTGTCAATTATACCTGCCACACATTAATAGAAAACCCATTATGGTGACTTCTAATTACGGTTTGATGAGGATTTTCATCACTCAATGGTGCATATTATGTAGGTTCATTACACCATCACGGCTAAAACCAGCTTCATTAGTAAACAAAATTGAAGAAGAAATATCGTGTCTTTGATTTGCAACCATTCGCAAAATTGTACACGAGGAAGATAGTCATGTTCTAATAGTGAATGAACCTTTTGGAAATGATTGGGCGAATAAGTTGTTCATTGAAAATTTGTCTAACTGATTCACGGTTAACATTTCGTACCGCTGGACTTGTTTTCCTGGTGCTTGTTCTCGGATTATTTTCTACCATTCGTAAAACAGTTTCTTTGTTTCGTGCAGTGCGAGTTCTGCAAATTCCACTATTAATTTTGGTTTTTAAACAACCATCTTCACCCAAACGCCTATGCACGTCAATAAATGTCCTATTATGAGGAATATGCCTTAATGAATATCTTTCTCGGTAGATAAGTTGAGTTTCGGAAGAATTTGGTCTAGCTTCGCCGTAACACATAATTATGTCCCTGTATTCTTCAAAAGTGTAGTGATCCATTTTTGAAAGTAATTTTGAAAAATCAATAAGAGAATTAATGAAAACTTAATCAAGAACACAAAATACCTCTACAAGACAATAATATTTTGACAAGTGTCATAGATTTCGTTTTTTTTTGTAAATTTCCACCGCCTGTTATTTTCATCACTCAATAGTACATATTATTTTGTGTTCTAAAATGGGTTCACTATACTTTTGAAGAATACAGGGACATGCTTGTGTGTTACGGAGAAGCTCGGTCAAATTTCTCCAAAGCTCAACGTATCTATCGAGAATGATATCCTTTAGGACAGGTTCTAATGTTCGAACATTTATTGACGTGCATAGCGTTTGGATGAAGATGGATGGTGAGATGTCTGTTTAAAAAAGTTAATAGTGTTTCAGAACTCGTCGCACTGTTGAAAAGGAATAACCTGAACACATTATTAGAAGATGTTTCATTGGACATTGTTGCAAGAGTGGACTTTATGCTTGATGGCAAGCTAGCTCACTTTTCTTGAGTGGTAAGAATATTTTTTGAAGGAAGGTTTGAAAATAGGTGGATTTGTCTTGCTTGTAATATGATCACTGCTCTTCAGTAATAAAGAACTAAGGTCATATTTGAATTTTGAGTGAATAAAAGCACCTATATACAAAATTTCGTCCGCGTATTACATCATTGTAAAAGATATTAAAAAAAAAAAATAATTAAACTTCAACACCTATATCTTTTAAACGAAGGTATTGCATATATATATATATATATATATATAACCGATGTAAATTAAATGCGCATTAACGTTTAAATACTACTGTTCCAGAAATTAAGAATAATCATCAAGCTTTAGTACATTTGGAACATTATAATCAACAAGCGCACCCAAATGTTTTTAAATTATTATTAATATTTTATACTCTGCCAGTCCTCATATCCAGTTCGACTTTAAAACGAATAAAGACCTACCTTTGTAATTCAACCTCACAGAACAGACTTTATGAAATAGCGAATATGTCAATTCTTAGCGAAATAATTGAAGCACTTGCACGTGTGTCATTAAGAATGAAATCTCTGAACTACAGATAGAAAACACCAAAATATGAAAATATCCAACATGTTATAAAGATGTTGCTGGTTTAGAGGCACAGAGTGTTCAAAGGAAAAATTATACTTTAAAATTTCTCAATAGCTTTATAAGTTTTAACAGTATAAACATAAAATTGGTAGTTTTAGGTTTTGTGATATAGAAACACGCATTTGTAACTTACTTTGCACCTGTTACTTCAGCAAATATCTTTTGTCCATTTAATAATGGTTAAAATAATTCAAAACTCTGAAAACTCGTTCAATTTTACATCAAAAAGCACTTCTTGTCCAATTTGGTAACTCTGTATGTGTTTGGCTTATAAAGTTTTATTTTAAATTATTAACGTGAGCTAAGTGACATTAAAAGGAGATAGAAATTAATAATCACAGTTCAAAGCAAATGTTCGAAACGCACCATCTACCTCAATACACTTTGCAATGCGTTTTCTTAAAGACTTTCGAATATTAAACAAAAGTGTCTATTATCTTTAATTCCATTTGCGGCTTCTTATGTATTTTTCTGCAGCACTTCGATCGAATTATGTTCTTCTTTATGAAATATCCAATAGGTTTAAATCTGAGCTCCATGGTTGCCAAACAAATTCATTTCCACGGCCAATCCAACGATGGAGAGAGTGTTGATTCAGATATTGCCGAATAGGTAGAGAACAATGATGGTACCCCATCCTGCATAAACCACATGTTTTGACTTACGGCAAGTGGAACATCTTCTAGTAGCTCATTTAAACGTTCTTCGTGAACGTTTAAATAAGCAGGTCCATTTAGATTAGACGGACGTCCAAAAGGAGCAATGAAAGGACCAGATATCGCACCACACTAAATGTTCACCTTAAACTCATACTGAAAATACCTTTGCCTTACTGCATTTGGATTCTACAAACAAATTATTGTTTTCCAATTAAAATGTCCATTATTGTCAAATCAGTGAAAAGAATATTAGCAAGAACGTTTTGGTTTCCTCCTAGTTTATCTTGATAAAATTGGGCAAATCAAAGGTACTGGTAAATCTTGAGGTAATAAATGTTGGATAGGACTATAGTCATGGATGGAGTTCTTCTTTCTTGAAAATTCTAGAGTGACAATTGGCTTATCTGTTACCACACTTAATTAGATTTTGTTAAAACCTATTATTCTTTGTCGACATTCATTGTTTTTGTCGTCCATAGTGACTCTGTCTCGCCAAGGCGCTTGTAAATATTCTAACGGTTTGTGATTCGTTGCCTTCCATTCGGGTACAATCGTAAATATCATCGTCCGATGTTAATCCATTATAATTTCACTCAGCAAAACAAAAATCATATCGCGCATTTAGCCGTTAGATCAGATTTTAACCATTACTCAATGGACAAAAGGAAGATCTAATTTACTGAAGTATCAGGTGCCACTAACGTCCTCTATGAGCCGTAACAAAATAAGTTACAAATTCGTATTTCTCATGTCACGAAACCTAATTCTGTTAAAACTTATAAAGTTATAGAAAGTTATAAAATAAACGTTTCCTTTGAACATGTATCTCTTAAACAAGCAACATTTTTTAAGCATTTTAGGCTTAATATTTATATTTTGTTGTTTATTATTTGTAGTTCAGAGATTGCCCATTCTTAATGAATCACCTTGTCTGAACATAAATCATATTAGTCCGCGCGACCAAGAATGCCTCGTGTCGCGCATGGATGTTCGTGCATTGCCGCACTCGTAACGCAATAGCGACTGAAAGCATTACCAGTGGCGTCGGTGCCGCGTTTTCAATTATTCGTCACCAAACCACAAGAAATTTTAAATTTTTTAATTATTTGAATTACATATGAACAGTAATAGTTTAAAGATTTATAACATAAAAAATAACCATGTTGACAAGTAATAAATTTTATATTTGAATTACAAATGAACACAACAGTTTATTCGTTTATGAAAATCAAAAAGTATAAGTTCGATTTTAATTATAGAAACAGAATAGGCTGTATTTTAAGAGTATTATTCTTAGGTAATCAATTTTTATATTTCCATACACTTTGGAGAAAAGTTACTCAAACGGCGATAATTACCTGCTATAATAATATTAAATACTACTAACAAATAAGTCACACAATCATTCATCACTAGACCAGCCACTTTCAGTTTCTGAATCGTCCACCAAATTTATCACCAGTTTTTTCGACTTGTACGTCAATCAGTATTTCGTTCTCTAAGTATTTTTTTCCTGGTCGATTACCTTCTTACAGCACTTTTGCCAGTTTCTTGAGTAACAGCCGCTAATTCTTCTTCCAACAATCTTCGAACGTGGTTGAATTTAAAGGTGGCATTTCTCTTTGCAACATTATTTTCACTTGAACCCAAATCAACTCAATCGGGTTTAAGTCCAGGTGATAGGAGGTAGTCGCAGCACTATGTCCTTTATTACTTAATACAATCAAACCTGTACGTTATATTTCCTTTTGTGTAATAATTATTTCATAAAGTTGTGGTCTGTACATCAAAGGAGTAAACGGTATCTTTTTCTCTATTCACCACTTCACCATATCTGTTTTCGAATTACTTGTTAGCACGATCCACCTGGACATTATGGTACGCATTATCAATACAAAACCGATTGTGGACAAGTTTGGTAAAAGTTGCTCACGTAACCATTTTTCATGCCAACCTAAGTCATTGTAGTTTTGGCGTAGATCAGGAATTGTCAGTCATCGGTCTTGTGAAAATTATATACTATATTGCGAAAAAGGCTCTTTCAAAGTATATGTTGTAAGTTTTTCAAATAACTGTACACATTATATATCACCGCGTTTGACCACTTATTGACTTTTTTAATGTGGAACTCATATTTCTAATGGCTTTTAAATCACAGTTGAAAAAGAACTAACATAAAAAATATTTTGAATATTTGCTAATCTGTTGTTAATGATACTAAGATGTCAACTATTAGGATTTCTTTAATGAGAATTTAACAAATGCCATTAGCATTACATGCCGCAAAATTACTTATTTATTTTACTATGTATTGTGAAAGTATTTGTTGTTTATACATATTTGTCTAATAAATTTGAGGATTATGAGCTTTAAAATTACATAGGACACAAAATGGTTCACTGTCGTTTTGTTGCAATAATTGTAATAAAGTTAAATTAACAAGTACGTATGTAAATTAATAACAGAGATAAATAATTAATTAGTGTAATACATGATAATAAACGGAACGCCTTTTGGTGCGACGCATTGACATGCACGCTTAAGATACTTGAAGTTGGACGAATGCGCATCCAACTTCAGGCATTCTCTGCCGGACTGTAGTTCTAGTAAAATTACAATTTTTGTTATTTAAATACGAATTCAACTTTGGTGTGAAACTTTTGGTTTGGTTAAGTAATAGATATCTGCTACTAAATGAATGACAGTTAGTACTGTTTTCAAATTGAAATGCTCGTAAATAATGGATTCTATCTTCTAAAGAAATAGTTAGTTTAGTGTTTTTGGTGTAATCTGTGATGAAATTATACACGTATAATATTAAAATGTAAACTTTCACTATTAACACTCATAATAAAATACTTATCTTTTTGGGATTTTAATGGTGTACTTTAAATTATACAATCTAAACGTTTCGATAACACTTACAGTTATCTTCGTCAGTAGTAATGTTTGTTAAAATTGTTAAAGATGTAGTAAACAATTTTGTCAAATTTGAAAAATTAAAACATAAACATAAGCCTGCTATTAGTATAACAGTTTGAGAAACATAAAGCCAACTATAAAATTTTTAGTAAAGAATAACTAGGTCATAAAATTAAATATTATTAAACTGCCTCAAAGATGACAAACCAGAACACTCTACGACGAAAGCTAACAATGAATTTGCCAGCCAAAAACACATTTAACAAAATTTAATCGAGTTATGATGTAAGTGTAAAGTTGTGAATAACTTCAATTTTAAAATGATAGAACATTCACAAATCAAACATTACATCAAATAAAATAACCCAGTTAAATCTAACATCTTTATCAATAATTGAAGTGTTATTAACAATGAAAAGCATAATGCAGAACGTTCTTTGTAATTTTAATTTCAATTTAATTTCAACTACTTATGTTAAATTATAGTGCTGTGGTAATTTAACATATAATTGGTAAAGCATTTGCTTCAAGGTCTAGGAAAAATACAGCAAAAACCTAGACATACCAAAAGTTGAAAACAAATTAAAATCAAGGCGTATCATTATGCTCTTTTTAATTATAAGATGCCAAAACCTATTTAAACGGAGATTTTCTTCTTGTCTATTAAAATTATTCGGTGTTTATATATTTCAATAGCTTCACGTTGCAAACGAACATAATAATGGGTTTGTCTTGACAATATTTCCATATTGTCAAATTGAATGTCATGATTTAGATTATTCAGGGCATGGTCAGCCACAGCATCTCTGGTTGACCAATCTACAAAATCTCATATGTTCTTTGCGTCTTGTATCAAAGCTACGTTTTGTGGTCCGATGTATACTTTTCCACATGAACAAGATAACTTATACACTCCGGAAGATGATAAAGGGTTTGACACATCTTTAGGTGATCTTAAATGTTCTTTAATTTTTCTTGTAGGTTTAAAAATAGTCCTAATGCCATATTTGATTAGGATTTTTCAATTCTATTTGTAACATTAGCTATAAAAGGAAGAAAAGCAGTACCAACATTAAGAACTGGTTTTCTTTAAGGTTACGCCTAGAAGGTGTAATAACATTATTAATATCTGTAAGTGAATATCCATTATCTTGTAAGGATTTTCTAAATATTTATATTCATCATTCAAAATTCAGGGTCACAAATTCGTTTTGCTCGATCTACTAAAGATTTAATTACACTAATTTTTGACGTGGATGGTGGTTGGATAATTTATGAAGGTATCTATCAGTGTGTGTCGGCTTTCTGTAAACCTTAAAGATAGTGAATTATTATTTTAGATATTAATATGTCAAGAAATGGTAAACTTCCATTAGTTTCTTTTCCATGGAAACTGAATACTAGGATGTATACCATTTATAAAAACCAAAAACTCATGCAGTGCTTCTTCTCCATGTCTCCAAATAACAAATGTGTCATCTACATATCTATACCAAACTGAAGGTTTTTAGGTGTATTTTGTAACGTTAATGTTTCAAATTATAAATTATTCTATAACGTTTAAATCTATGAAATAAATTTTGACATCTCATGTCAACGTCAAAAGAAAATTTAATAAATTATACAAACAACAAAATAATAGACCATCTATTGATTATAAAAAACAGTTATAAACCTTTCTGATAATGTTGTTTCAGATTATGCTATTGAAGCGCTTTCTAAAGGAGGAAATTTTGCGATAACAAAGTAATACCTTTTGAAGATATAATTTCCAACATCAAAACTCCATTAGATTATTACCTTTTGATGCTGCTAATGAAGTTAGATATAGCACCGTTAACATATTACGTAAAACAAAACCTCCAAGAGCAACTTATCCTTTCGTCAACGACGTGCTTTACTTGATCTTAAACGCAATGAAAGTATTATAATATTAAAATCAGATAAAGGTAATGCAAATATTAAATATGAACGATTATAACACTAAGATAGAACAATTGTTGGGACCAGAAACTTATCGTGAAATACCAAAAGATCCAACAAAAAAGTTTCTTTTAAAAACTAAAGAGCTGATTAAATTATCATCTATTCCTAAAGAAATAAAGAAGAAACTATCTAACTCTGAAGCTATTTCACCAAAACTATATGGTTTACCAAAAATTCATAAACCTAATATTCCTTTAAGGCCTATTGTTAGTGCAATTGGTTCTCCTACATATAACCTTGCAAAACATCTTACATTGTTATTACAACCTCATATAGGAAAAACACCACATTACATTAAAAATTCTGCTGACTTTGTTGTAAAAAAGGCATAGTTTCAAAATTGAAGAGGGTGATATAATGGTTAGTTTTGATGTTGTTTCACTTTTACAAAAGTACCTCTAAAAGAAACTATTGAATACATTGATCATCTTTTCCAAAGGACATAACCATTCTTTTCAGCACTGTCTTACTACAACTTATTTTCAGTGGAATAGTAAATTTTATGAACAGATTGAAGGTGTAGCAATGGTAGTCCCCTTAGTCCTGTTATAGCTAATTTTATATGGAAAATTTGAAACATTAACGTTACAAAATACACCTAAAAACCTTCAGTTTGGTATAGATATGTAGATGACACATTTGTTATTTGGAGACATGGAGAAGAATCACTGCATGAGTTTTTGGTTTTATAAATGGTATACATCCTAGTATTCAGTTTACCATGGAAAAAGAAACTAATGGAAGTTTACCATTTCTTGACATATTAATATCTAAAAATAATAATTCACTATCTTTTAAGGTTTACAGAAAGCCGACACACACTGATAGATACCTTCATAAATTATCCAACCACCATCCACGTCAAAAATTAGTGTAATTAAATCTTTAGTAGATCGAGCAAAACGAATTTGTGACCCTGAATTTTTGAATGATGAATATAAATATTTAAGAAAATCCTTACAAGATAATGGATATTCACTTACAGATATTAATAATGTTATTACACCTTCTAGGCGTAACCTTAAAGAAAAACCAGTTCTTAATGTTGGTACTGCTTTTCTTCCTTTTATAGCTAATGTTACAAATAGAATTGAAAAATCCTAATCAAATATGGCATTAGGACTATTTTTAAACCTACAAGAAAAATTAAAGAACATTTAAGATCACCTAAAGATGTGTCAAACCCTTTATCATCTTCCGGAGTGTATAAGTTATCTTGTTCATGTGGAAAAGTATACATCGGGACCACAAAACGTAGCTTTGATACAAGACGCAAAGAACATATGAGATTTTGTAGATTGGGTCAACCAGAGAGGTTGCTGTGGCTGACCATGCCCTGAATAATCTAAATCATGACATTCAATTTGACAATATGGAAATATTGTCAAGACAAACCCATTATTATGTTCGTTTGCAACGTGAAGCTATTGAAATATATAAACACCCGAATAATTTTAATAGACAAGAAGAAAATCTCCGTTTAAATAGGTTTTAGCATCTTATAATTAAAAAAGAGCATAATGATACGCCTTGATTTTAATTTGTTTTCAACTTTTGGTATGTCTAGGTTTTTGCTGTATTTTTCCTAGACCTTGAAGCAAATGCTTTACCAATTATATGTTAAATTACCACAGCACTATAATTTAACATAAGTAGTTGAAATTAAAAATTACAAAGAACGTTCTGCATTGTGCCTTTCATTGTTTGTTCAATTATTGATAAAGATATCTCTTTGTTAGATTTAACTGGGTTATTTTATTTGATGTAATGTTTGGATTTGTGAATGCTTCTATCATTTTAAAATTGAAGTTTTCACAACTTTACACTTACATCATAACTCGATTAAATTTTGTTAAATGTGTTTTTGGCTGGCAAATTTCATTGTTAGCTTTCGTCGTAGAGAGTGTTCTGGTTTGTCATCTTTGAGGCAGTTTAACAATATTTAATTTTATGACCTAGTTATTCTTTACTAAAAAATTTTATAGTTGGCTTTATGTTTCTCAAACTGTTATACTAATAGCAGGCTTATGTTTATGTTTTAATTTTTCAAATTTGACAAAATTGTTTACTACATCTTTAACAATTTTTAACAAACATTAGTACTGACGAAGATAACTGTAAGTGTTATCGAAACGTTTAGATTGTATAATTTAAAGTACACCATTAAAAATCCCAAAAAGATAAGTATTTTATTATACAGTATAAGTTTACTTAAATATATGCTATAATAATTAAATATATATTAGAATAATGAGAGTTTGTTAATAAGTGGTCATTTGCAGCAGTCATGAAGAAAGGTTGTGCCTTTAAAATGCAGACACATTATTGCGATTGATATCATTCATAACTTAATATTATGTTTACCTATCCTAGACATGTTTTTTAATAGCATATTAGCAATCTGTCTGTGTGTGTACTAGTTAGAAGAGGAAGTAGTTTGTGGCAACAATACGAATTGGTTGACCTTTGTTTTGCGATCGGAAAGCCCTCTAGTGGATTAATGTTTTAAAGTAAATTCTAATTGAAGTTCTGAAAAATTTTGCAAGTAATTATGATTAAATTGCAAAGAGACCGCAGGAAATTGTAAACTGGCCGTGTGATGAGTAAAAGTTATATTGTTACAAGATTCTAAAGTTTCGTCATTAATACAACTTATTTTATGAAGTAAGATGAATGTAATACTTCATCAGTTAGTATGATTTTAAAGCACAGATGCAGCTATTTTTCATTAATTTATCGTACGGATTCATAATTTCATAGTAAAATTTGTGAATATATACAATAACTTCATATTATTTAAAGACAACGTAACTCACAATTTCTTTATTTAACTGTTTACTTTACGCGTTTCAATACAACATCTATTATTATCAAGAGAAAATATATACGTAAAATAACAAACTTATGTTAACAAATCATTAAATCTAAACAGCAAACTTGATGTAAATTGTAATTCTATACTTAAAATATTTGTTAAAGGTGAATCTATAAAATCAGCCCGTTCTTTCATTACAGGTACTTTCTGTAAATTTCCAATGCTTCCAAACCATCTATTCTAATTTTTATTACAGAAATGTAAAAATTTAATGTTCTTTTGTGAAGTGATAAGCTGATTATTTACTGTTAAATTTTGGCCTATTTTAATTTATCTGTGTTGTGTTCTTTGTAGTTCTTTGTATCTAATATAAAATTCCGAATCGTTTATTTAATATGTACAGAATGAACGTGCAGTTCAATTTATAAACACCAGACTTCAAAATGTGGTTAGTTGAGTCTTCGGCATTAAATAAACATTTAAGAACATTGGTATTAGTTTTGAAAGCTAGATTGTAGTTATTGTTCTTTATAACACGTGAGTTACTTTTTCTGATATTTTCTAAAATATGAAATTGATATGTATTTATTCTCTGTCAGTTCCGTACTAACTGGGTAAATGATTTTGATAGAAACTTTGTACTGTTGATTTTAGCTAGTGTCAAGTGTATTTGAAATATGACCGTTTGCTCGTATAATTTGTTCTATAATTGATATATGTTTATTGAACTTTGTTTGGTTTAATCAAAAACATTGCTCTATGTACTACTGATGTATAAGTAGCTAACGTATGTGTTTTATGATAACATGAATCCTTTGCAAATAAACCAAACCATATAACGACAAATAGTTTAAAGTTCAAAACAAAACACTATATTAGTCATTCTTTATAATTACTTAATAAACTAGAAAACATAAAATTACCACTACATAATATGTTTGTAAGTTTTGATGTTACTAGTATGTTTTCTAAAATACCACCTCAAGAATATGCGTTTATTAAATAGTTTTTAATACTAATGTTGAATTAGCTACAAGAATGGAGTTAATTCAATTATTTTGTCTCTGTGTTAATCAAAATTATTTCACTCTCCATAATAGGATTTATCTACAAAATAATGGTTTACCTAAAGGCAGTCCAATTTTGCCCATTTTCCAATATTTGTATGGATACTCTAGAGGATCAAATTATTTGAATTAGATGTTTATGATAAGATCGCGCGAGCCTTGACCTAACCTAAACCGTGCGTTTATTATTATTAATCTATCCTAATATTGTTAATATTGGAGGAAGAAAAGCATGAAGACAGCAATGATAACGGTTTAAGACTTATAAATTTCGCAATAGAGAAAGAATGAAAATACTAAGCACATACTTCGAAAAAGGACATTCAGAAGGAACATGGATCATTCCGGGCACAAACCAGATAGATCATGTCAATAGCAAACGTTAGATCGTATAGAGTCAGACAATAACTCAGACCACTTCCTGGTAGGGATAAAAGTGAAAAGCCGGTTAACCTAAGAAGAAGGCAAAGAATGGAAAGAAAGGCAGAACAGAAGTATAATATGGAATAGCTGAAAGAAGAGACAACGAAAGACAAGTACAAAGACCAGATCAAAGACAGTTATAACACGAGGCAAAACGCAGATAAGAATAGTATAGAAGATAGGTGGTATAGTATAGAAACAATAATAACACGAGCAATGAAGCAAAATATAGGTAAATACAAAAGGAACAAAAGAGAATGGTTAGACAGAGTGCCGGAGAAATAGGCAGAAAGCATCTTAGACTAATTTTTTATCAAACAGGAACAGAGGAGGATAAACTAACATACTAAGGACAAAGAAAAGACAAAGAACTATGTGAGCTCGAAAGCAAAGGCAAATAGAAGAAAAAATAGAAAAATAGAGGATAGATATAATAGAAAGGAAATCAGGAAATGTTACAGAAAGGTCAAGGATATAAGCAGTGTGGTTCAGAAAAACCAGCACAGTATAAAGACTACGAAGGAAATCTGATTAGAGAAGAAGAAGAGATTAGAGGTGGGGACAATATTTCGAGGAAATTTTAAATGAGGAGAAGAAGAAGCAGAAACTAAAATATCAGCCAATAGCAGAAAGGGAAGAATATGTAATAGCAGAGTCAACAAGAAAAGATATATACAATAATAAGCTGTTTGAAGGAAAATAAGAGTCCTGGACAAAACAGATTAACTGAAAATATCAAATATGGAGGTGAAGTTCTAAGACACAACATACATAACTGATACAAGAGATATAGAGCAGAAATCAAAGCCCAGGGCATGCAGCAAAGCAATTATCAAGCAATATATAAAAAGCAACTGCCTGGACTACTGGATGTGGTGTATAAAGTACTGGCAACATGGTTAAAAAAATCTGGAAGAAATGATGGAAAAAACAGGAGAATATCAATGCGATTTAGGAAGAACAGAGCAACCACTCACCAAATATTGACATTAAAGCAACTGATGACAACAAGCTATGAGTATGAACTGCACATGCTATTTGTCCACTTTGAGAGCATATGACTCAATAAACAGACAAGAGCTGATAAAATTTGTTAAAAGTGTATAAACGTATTTAGATCATATTTTAGAAAGTTTATTCTATTCCGTTTTGTTCTAATTTGTACCATAAAATGTTACAATATACCTGCAATTTATGCATCTGTATTTCTTAAAATAAACTAAATTTTTCACATTCTAAGTACATTTTCAATCTAAATATGTAATTATGACTTTTATTAACAACTAAAATCGATGACAAAATATTTGAATGGTGAGCTAACGTTATACGTGTAATAAATGTTTCGAACTACTGCTCAAAGTAAGCGCCAACTTAGTTCCGACTTCAAAATATGATTCACTGTCGAAACTATTTACTAAATATTACGGTTGATTTTGCAGAACACTACGAACGTCGGTATTTAACTAAACGTCGCATATTTTACATTTCTCTTTAACACAGGCTTAGAATCTGTGGGTTTACCATGACGGAAAGAAAACACAAATTGATCAAGGGCTTGTAGGATAATTCCATATCGGACACTCACAGCAAATAAACTATATCTTATCTTTATTGAAAATTCATTGGCTCTCTATTTGACACTTTTTAACACTTAAATCCACGAGCTTGGTGTATCAGTGTACTAATTATTAAATCTAATATTTCGAAACCCTTACGAATAGAAAGCTGTTAGATGAACAAGAAAAGTTTAAGAGTAAAAAATTTAGTATATCTCGCTTCAAGATGTTTCTAAGGAGACTTTCTGGACATTTTGCGCTACGTATTCAATTGGAGTAACATGCGTTGAATGCAATTAAATCATAATAAAGTTGTAGTTCATAAAAGGCAATCGACATTTGTTTCAAAATTATCCACCAGTTACTCTATTATCATTTTCAGCCAAAATATTTGAAATCATTTTAAGCAAAAAAATTTGAGTTAAATCAATCTTATCCTCTAATCGGAATGGACGCATTCCAGGAAGATTCACTGTGTACAAACTTGCAAGTTAATAAAATACCTGACATTAAATCTAGATAATTGGTATCAAATTAATACGAATGTGGTTGAAAAAGTGGATTACGCTACAATATTGTTCAATCCGAAATATTACAGCGTAGCGGGTAATGTATTATTATTACTATAAATCCTATTTATGTAACGCTAGTACGTTTGATATATAGGTTATACCACTAAAGTACTTTGTTAGTTCTAGAGAATTCTAAAGTGTCGTCTTAGGACCTGCAATTTGTAATGTAGTTATTAATTATATTACTAATTCTTTCTAACATTTTGATACGTAGATGTTCTTAAGTTATTCAAAACAATGAAAACGATTATGATGTGAGTTGCTGCAGATTGGTGCACTATTGGTTTATTCATATAATAACCAAAGTTGTATGCATCAACTGTTTAGAATTTTATTATATCCGTAGTTAAATATTGGAAAGGTACAAATATTTTAATATTCCTAACTTTAAAACTAATGGTTATTATCCAGCTCTGATTTATGAAATTTATTCAATATCAAAACTTATATTGGAAAAAATACATTTTCTTTACAGGTTGATTCATGGTTCCATTAACGACAGCAATTTACTTGGTCAAATCTAGTACATCAAATTATTTTAATCGTAGTAAATCCCTTTTCCATATTATTCATTTGCTCAGTATATTAAGTATTAATACGCAAGGTCGTTTACTGGTAGAAGACAATGTATTTTCTGAGACCGGTTAAACTCTCGTTCGTATAATGATACTGTTTTTCGTCCGATCTCTTTTATTTTAATTCTTTAGTTGAGTTAAAGCAAACGAAATTATACAGTAGTCATGACGTCCTTAGATAAAAATGCATAAAAACACTTATTTTAAGTTACTGTTCTAGAAGGTAATTACCTGCGATGTTTGCTTTTAACAATGCAACAAACTTTGAGTATAATCAACAGTCAACCGACCAATCTAAACGTAGACATGGCAAATTGATAAACACGACTAATCGGACGAAAATATATTTAATTCTATTCACCTTTATTACTAAGTTAGTCTGTATAATAAATAACACTGCATTTCAGATTGATATACTTTTTTAAGTCTCGTTCCTCATCAAAAGTCATGAAACATCTTATATCTTCTTTAAGTTTTTCTAAAAATTTTGTTTGCAATTATATTATATCTGTTTTAAACACTAAATAATTTATTAGGAAACAGCTCTATATTATCATTAACAATATTTAACAAAGTAGTTTGTCAAACTATGTTCCAACTGCACTCTGCATTATGACAAGTCCGTATTTTGTATTCTTTCTTTGAACTGCTTAATTGTAATTGAAAATCTATTGCACTGACAATCTTATCTCACAAATTTATTTCTTAAAACAAAGCGTTGGTTTTCTTAAATCAGGTTCGATACTTACAAACTCTTTACATTGTAATATATTGATATTTACAAATAGCCAATAGTTCTCTTTAATTTTTATCATAATAAATTTCACATTTTCAACTGAGCAATATCGTTATGATAACACATCAAACAGTAAATTTATTTATTCCTACAAACAGATGCTTATCTAATTAAAAGAAATATTTATCTGAAAATAACAGTACTGGACTATTGTAGGAAATATCTAAATCTACAGTTTGAATAAACTGTTGGTTTTCCGCAAAACTGCAATATGACTGTCACACATCTAATCGTAAAACTTAATGTACAAAAAAACTAAAGGTGATTCAAAAGCTGTCTAGTTGACTGTAAAATACAATTTATGACTTCATTTTATAGAAAACTAGAAGTAAAAACTACGAATTTGTCACTTGAGGAAACGTTTCGACTGTTTGTTTTTGTTCCATAAAACATCTATAATTTCATTTGTAATCGCGTTTTTATTAACAGCAACGAATTAAATTTAATACAATTTTATAAAACCAAAATGACGGTATTAAAAAACTGATTAACATTTTAGAACTTAAATGCAAACTAGTACCAAATTATCTTTGTTTAATAAGATCTAAGGTATAAAAACAAAAACTATGCTGGTGGTTGGTGAAGGCAACATGAAGAGCGAGTAGACGTGTTTTCTGTGCAGTCCGCATATTGTGTTGAAATTTTTATACATTAATATTTTTAAAGTGATCTGGCAGTGTTCTATGTTATAACGCAGAAAGGTAACAAAATTGCTTCATTTTCATTGATCGTTGCTAAGATAAACAATTTAAAATGCCTTTTACTCGTGAAAATACACGTGAGTATGTTGTAGGTAGCGGACCGCGAAAATTGTATTATTTGTAATAAACGTATATCAAATCGCCATTGTTAGCGCGATAGAAAAGGTAATTAGTGCATTTTTAATATTTATACGTCGTAATTTGCTAATGTTAATGTATTTTTATGTAAGAAATGTGAAAATGTATGTAATTGATACTTGGCTAAGGGTTGAAAAATATATGTTTGGAGGTTGGCTAGCAGGTGTCCGCCTTTACTGAAGAAGTGTAAAGACTTGTTGAGTAGTTTTACCCGCACCTTCTTGATGTAAAAATGTCACTAGTTTAATAATTAATTACGTCGGTACACACTACAATCAAAGACGTCTTTGTTTGGTACTAGGAAATTTGATATTAAATGTAGGGTTTGTAACGGACCAATGCATATTTTTAAAATTAAGATTTCGTTCTGTTAGGAATGTGAAAAGGGTTCCAACGCAATAATTTCTTGTTTCTCTTTTTTATTATTATTACTTTCAATAACGGGGGTTGATATTCGGGAATAAATATAGTTAGTTTGGAATCGGAGGAGAAGGCAGTTGCGGGTGAAGGTTTGATTGAGCAGGATTGCTTTGATAGTTTCAATTAGAAACTCACACAGTAAACCATACGGTCTATAAATGTTTGTCGTGTGCCTTTTAGAAAAACTAAAACCCTGATTCGTTCTTTCCTTTTTGTGTAGATTTTAATATAAGTTTTTCCAACAATTAATCGTTGCCTCGCGTTTAAACCACGTACCTTACTTAGTCGTGTTGTGGTAAAGTGTTTAACAAAAGGAAATATATTCAAGTGTAAGTAGGTATTTTTTTACTGAAAGCTCGCAGAAAATAACTCTACAAGCCTATGTAACGTATTAAAAATCGAACATTGTCTTGCAAAGGTATTTCAATCGCACGCGGGCCACAATAAGCTGAAATCTGCTAAAATAAAAGACAGTGCAGGGCTCCATAACTCATCACTTGTGTGAATTAGCATTGTTATTTGTTGTTTATATTTATATTTGTCTAGAGGTGGGCGTGGACGAACAGGTATAGGATAAAGCTTGGTTACAATTGTAAATAGGCAATTATCAAGTGTTTACATACTCCCGGGTCCATATGATCTTTAAACACCTCGAGTTTTATTTTTATTGTTTTTATTGTTGTGCAACCTGAGAAAGGGACGGTGTATTTTTCTAACGCACTCAAAACTTATATATCGGTCTCGATGTTATGATCTATTTACAACTTACCTTTGTAAGGCTTTGCTTTAATGAGTTTTTTTGTGTCAGTTTGTTTAAGTAGAATTATTTGCCTGCGAACTAATTTCTCCTTATATGTAATTTATTGTACCTGCACATATGTATATTGTACAAACAATTGTGTACGTGTAAACTCCTTGTCTATTTTCTTTTGTTCTTGCCTTTACCTTATCACCTGTGCAATTTTACTGTTGTTATATTTTATATGTACCGTAATCTGCCTTATTGTTTCATTTGCTTATTTACTTAAAGACCAGAATGATTGGTTTTAAATGGCCACATGTCTGTTATTACGATTTCTATTCTGATGTATTTATGACACAATGGTGGGCGTGATTACATTGTTTTTTTTATTATGTTTATGTGTAGCTAAACTGCGTGTTATTAATTTTTTCTTAATGTTATAATTTTGTATTCACTTTAACCTGATTTAATGGTGTTTTGTTATATAGTTAACCCTTTCATTGTTTTTTTTTGTGTTATTTGATTTATTAATGTACTTGTGCAATTACCTATTTATGAATAAAGTGGGTTTTCTATGTGGTTCTTTCCCGCAATAGTACATTAACGGGTTGAACCGCCCTTGCGCAAAGCTCGTTAATGTTAGTTTGAATAATTTCATGGTTTACCTACCCCACATGGTTTAACACTTACCCTCATTCAGTCTATCTAACTCAAATAGATTTGCAATATTGCGAACCAGTTAAAATCACACTTTTGAAGATAGGGTACCTGGAGGACGCTACAATGTAGATGAGATTTCCAAACGCGTGGAAAAAGAGCCTTAATAACTTATTATCTTCAACAATATACAATGAATTGACAGTTCCAATGCAGTGAGCAATACTATTATTCCTCTAATTGATAACAAATGTACAGAACAGAATCAAAAATTTTAAATCTTCAATATAAGGTTTTACAATTACATAAAGAGAACGTTTCTTTGTTACAAGGTCTTGATGCTAACGTAGAGTATCAGAAGCAAAATAATTTTTTATATCTGGGTTTACCGACAA
>JARFJB010000716.1:0-75478 GCA_036346205.1 Vesta saturnalis | reverse complement strand
TTTCCCAATAAAAAATAAAAGTGACATTGAAAGTATTTTTTTAAAATTTTTAAAATGAATGAAGGAATTACAAAAAAAACAAAATGGCATTTTGTTTCAAATAAACGATAAACGATATTGAACTTTTGCAAACTACATGTGAACATGCTAAATTTTCTAGTTTAACCGTCTTCGTATCTCTTACCGTTTTCAAGAACCCCATGCTGTTCTTCCTTATCTTGGACATGTCTTTGATTTTCGGTATGTTTTGATGTAATTAATATTAACTGCGACGTTTTTACCCAAAACGTGTGTATATTTTCAACGATTCGTCACGGTCTTTCGGTAAATGAATTTTCTAGAGAACACCTGTTTACTACCCCAACATATGTTTTTCTTTTCAACCCTTACTCAATATTAGTTACATAATATACATAAAATAAAATATCAAACATTATCAAATTACGACTTATTAGCAAAATAATTAAACCCTAATTATCTTTTCTATCGCGGTAACATTGATTTGAAAATGTTTATTACAGTAATAAAATTTTCTCGATCCGGTATACAAATGCTCCTTTAAAGCTCGACGATGTTAACATCGGAGAGTTTTCAACATCCTTCGCTTGATCACCCTTCGCTACCTTGCGCTAAACATAGCCATTAGTACAAAACAAAACTTAATTAGTAACCAGCTTAATAGCAAGCTAAACGTCTATTAGACAACTGCTGAATAAACAGAATATATGACTAAAGAATACATGCATAAAATAACATGAATAACAAAAAATAGAAAGAAAAATATATATATATATATATATATATATATATAATTTGTAATGTCTAAATTGAATAAATATTGAGGGATATTAGTTTGGGGAAATAATAATTAGATAATTGAATAATAAATTTAAATGTTAAAATGTTGATTATATTGTTAAAAGATTTTTAACTTTGCACCAGACTAGCTCAAGCTCAAATGGGGATAGGGATCAAAGGTATTTAGTTTGGAAAATTAACTTTATATTTAGATGTGAATGTGTGTATAAGATTTACACTTTATAAAATTATTACATGTATAAAATTTACTCTGAATAGAATTTACCTCCAACGCATGCGTTGTAATGTAATTGAATGAATTTAATAATGTCAAAATTGTCAAATAATTTAGAACTTTACTGTTTAAGTTCAACAATGAAAATAATTTAAAAATTTTGATTACTTTACAAGTGGTTATACAAGTAATTGTTTGAAATTACATACCAATACATATATCTAATGAATAATGAATTGCAGGAATTTATCAAATAAATGTCCACAATAAAATAGGGTTATATACAAAATGTGACTCACATATACAGTCCTCAATGCAGGTGGATGTCTTCGAATAGTTCCAAATTGATGCAGGTACTTTCCACTGATTCTAGCTGTTACCATACATCCATATGCAGCTAACTGGTACTTGGATTGTCGATGACAGCAACTTCCAAAGGCAAATGATTTTCTTTCCAAATGCACTCCAGTCACTTATTTTAATTTGGTAAACTTGTTTATTTAGATAAATTAAAACTTAATGATTGTTATCGGTTTAAAAAGAAATGTTTAAATGTATCCAAACTTTTGTTATTATCACTTTTATTTTAGATACCGGATCAAATTTATTTTATTTAGAAGAATTGTACAGAAATAAAACACCAATAACCAAATAAATATGCTTTTAATTTGGTAGAACAAATTAAATAATACGATAACACGAAAATTCTTAACAAAAACGTAACACAATCAACTCGTACAATTATTTTCCGAAAATTAGCAGGTATCGGAGACCGAACTATTTTATTTAACCGCCGGTATAAAAACAATTGCTCTCGAATTATTTTCTTCGTAAAATGTAACTTTCTTTACGATGATTTAATTAGGTTATGAAAACTTACTTTTTTTTCACAAATGCACAACACTGCTTTAACCTTATTTTAAATTTTAACAAAACTAGAGAGAGCTTAGCATTTCCAGGGCAATTCCTTTTATACCTTTTTGAATGTTACTAAAATTCAATTTTTTTTCAGCCATATTACCTAAGTAACTAAGGCTCTTATTGGTCGAAACATTTACAAATTTGGATTAAAATGGAAATTTGGCCATAACTTTCTTATACTTTATCGAATCTAAAAACTAACAACAAAAATGAAAACTACATAAAATTTCGAACAAAAAGACACCTAACAAGCTATGGTTCCTAAAATTAATATACGAAATCACTTAATCTAAACTGAATATGCTTATAACTATTTAAACTTACAAGCTACACTTAATTACATAAACGGAATTCTGAGGCAATTTTACATAAGAAAACATACTTTTAGTGTTAGAAATATTGAATTTAAAGGAATTTTGAGTTTATGTAAAAATATTCTAAATTTACCTAAAATTTCACACAATTTTGCGGTGAAAAGCAAAGTATCCTTATAAAATAGTGAGATACTGTGAAAGAACGCCTATTAATTGCTTTAAGAGCAAAATTAAAGCCTAATAATATGAAAAAACTATAAAATTATGGAAAAAACCTAGAAATTATAACCTAACCAAACTTAAATCTAAAATTGGAAATAACACATATTTAAAAATGTTTTCAACACTCAAAATGTTATGTTCGAGGTTTGTAATGCTTGTCTTTATTATTTTCACTATATATTTCTAATGCATAGAGTCATATATTGTTGCATTAAAAAAGTCCCTTCGTCTAACACACTTATTGAAATTTTTATTATAAAAATGTATATTACTATGAATGTCTTTATGCTAAATTGTTCTAAGCATTGTTCTTGCTGTTAAACTTAAATCACAATGTTCGTCACTGATTTGCTTCCAGAAATATTTGCGAAAAATGTCTAATATGTCTATATGATAACCCTTTTATTAAATTTCTACATTTCCTGCTTTCGAAAACTATTTATACAATATCCTTAACATAATCCTAACTATACAATTTATGTTTAAACACCTGTAAAGTTTAAACTATGTAAATAATATTCAGACTAAATTATACAAAACACATCTATTTTAAACACATCGTGAACCAGATTTCTATAAAATTATGTCTCGCATATGTATCGAGCTTAAAATCACCCCCTTTTATTACTAAATTCTCATTCAAACTGTACGATCCTTACTTTACCTCTTTCTGAACATCTCAATATATATACTAGTTCATCTCTTCATCCAACAAACGGTACACGTTCGGGTAGGGTTTAGCTATAATACGAAAGGGGTCAGAATATAGGGGGAGAAACTATGATAATAGTTTCTTGGAGGCGTCCGAAATAGTACTTTCCTTAGTAAAACGTAGTCGTCGATACACAGTCACCTTGGTGTTTGAAACCTCGTACACACTCTCTTGGTTCCTCGGAATTTACGAAAATAAAACCACCTCTTTAACAGGACGAATAACTTCGACGTGCCAAACTGGCAGTAATATTGACGTAAAGACATAATGACGTCGGTGAATATACCCGCCGGCAGTACTTTTTGGCAACTTTCTGAGACATCCCTGTATAGTAAGACATCGTCGACCAGCTGAAACTCCAAGGACCTATCTGGTCTGGGTTTTTCCTAAAGCGACAGGGACACCGGTATAGAAGAGATATAACGAGCATAAAAAGTAACCCTCCCTCTGTAGTAGGTAATGTTGGAGACTTTTGGGACACGCCACAATACCAAGGTCCCACATTATCAAGGTCACCACAATCTCAAGGCCCACCGGCTCAAGGTTACAAAAAACTAGCGCATGTTTGTACCCTACTATCCGAAGGTCACACATTTCCAAGATTACCACAGCTACAAGGTGAAACAAAATACGTAGGTCACTAACACTTAGCACATCTTAAGGCTATTAGCGCGCCCTACCTGCTCAAATAGCTATCTCACTTTTTCAAGGCTTGCTAATGTAATTTTTACAGTTGTATGACACCACACCTAGAAAAAAATAAAAAAAGAGAATGATATGCTAATATATTTATCTGTTGTAGGTATCAATGTAATCAGTTTATTATTCAGATACATGATTTTCACTAGGAATGAAACATTTTGATCTAGTACAAGTACAAAAGGTCCATTCCACTTCTGTATCATAACACCTGCGTGAACGTGGCGCAAGTAATTGAGCGGAGACGCTCCTGTAGCGGAGTGTCATATGACCACCAATGGACACCACAGATGAAGCATTCAACCCTATGCTCCTCGAGAGGACTAGCAGATGTTCATCAGCGGTATATGATGGTATACCGTCACAGCGTCATTGACGTATTTGAGCACATACACCGTGCGGTGTGTACTTGTCTGGCTGTCTGTCCGTCTGTTTGTCTGTCCGTCTGTCCGTCTGTCCGTTTGTCCGTCTGTCCGTCTGTCCGTCTGTCCGTCTGTCCGTCTGTCCGTCTGCCGGCCTGTCCGTCTGTACGTCTGTCCGTATGCCCGTATGTCCGCCTGTCCGTCTGTCCGTCTGCCCGTCTGTCCGTCTGTCCGTCTGTCCGCCTGTCCGTCTGCCCGTCTGTCCGTCTGTCCGTCTCGTCCGTCTGTCCGTTCGTCCGTCTGTCCGTCTCGTCCGTCTGTCCGTCTCGTCCGTCTGTCCGTCTCGTCTGTCCGTCGCCGTCTGTCCGTCTCGTCCGTCTGTCCGTCTGTCCGTCTGTCCGTCTGTCCGTCTGTCCGTCTGTCCGTCTGTCCGTCTGTCCGTCTGTCCGTCTGTCCGTCTGTCCGTCTGTCCGCCAGTCCGTCTGTCCGTCTGTCCGCCTGTCCGTCTGTCCGTCTGTCCGTCTGTCCGTCTGTCCGTCTGTCCGTCTGTCCGTCTGTCCGTCTGTCCGTCTGTCCGTCTGTCCGTCTGCGTATGTTAAAACCAATAAATATCTAAATCGATTTTTTTATTAAATTGGGGATCGTTTACAATATTTTATATAAAAATTTTATTTATTTAATTGACAGAGACATGAGGCATAGTACATCAAATTTGCATTGTTTACTCCATTTCTGTACTGCAATTTATATAGCTGTCATTGTTTGCTCTTTTAAGTCCAAGGCTAGTCAATTTAGGAATAGAAAGGGCCAAAATTTTAGATACAGGCCTAATTTTGTTTTTCGGGTCGCTGAACATGAATCTGAGGTGTGAAACGTCTGCATTTAGTCAATTTTTTTAGGTTTCGGGTTAAATATCGATAATTATAAATTTTTTCAAAGTGGCCATGTTTTGTGAAAAATCAATTTAAATCTCTTTTATAGAAATCTGTCATTGTATTTTTTTATTATAATGCTTCAATAATGACAAAAGTTTTAGAGGGTTAGCATAAATGCCATTTGCCAATTTATTAAACTTTGTCACTGTTGGTTCTTTTCCAATAAATCTGTATACTCTTCTTTTATACGTTGTATATTGTCCAATTTCGCCTCGTTAAAGCCGATTTCAACGTATGTCAGCTTGGGAAAGGGGTTCTATTTCCTTATGGGAGATTACATTAGTTGTTTTAACGAGACCATGTATTGGTTCAAACCATATTTCCTAGTTCAGAGTTTCGATAGCTTAAAGTACATAATATGTTTCACCTTCCCATCTGGAGGAAGAAGGTTGATATCGGATAAAATCCTAGGACGGTAGCATTCTGTACTAATGACTAGACGCTTGTCAAAAAGTTTCCACGCCCAAACATAGATATGTAGACCCAATAAGGAACCGTTTAACCTTGATGGGTTGACTGCACGAGGATAGAATACTACCGAAAAACTAGTTCTACAGAAGCTTTTTGACATTTGTCAGCAATAAACATACTCTTTGTAAAATGATTCTAGTTAAAGCATGTTTACATATGGTTGGGGACACTACTATGTTTGTTAGTTTTCTGACTGCACCCAAACTACTCATTAACGCATCCTTTGTATTTAGCAGCGTTTTAAATTTTCTTGTTTGAAATACTCGTAAAAGCGCTGGGGCAATGCACATTTAAACTCCTCCGCTTCTAACACTATACGTTCACCATACTTCTGAACCTTTCATGCTTCAACTTTACTACACTATTTTTACATATTATTTATTGCTAATACACAGCTTCATCATTTTAAATTGTCATTATATAACACTCTAAATCGAGTTTTATTGGTTTTATTAACGTCTCCAATCGCTCACACCTCCGTACTTACTGCTTTCTGTCCAGCTTTTCAGACCCACAAAAAGTCATTCTCATCGAAAACGGTTTAGAATTTGCTAAAAATTACCCATGAATGATAACCCTGTTGGCTTATTTCAGCATCTATGGGAAAAGTATCCCTAAAAGTAGGCGATTTAAGCGGATTATTCAGCTTTTCTATAATATAAAAACTGTCTTCTATCTGTACCTTGACCTATTTTCAGATTTCTAAGAATTCCGGCAAAAGTTGACTCAATTTAGACACCACTTAACTTTTTTAGCATGAACAACAACCTTTCCATGAGTTGCTTTTTAAGAATATGATATCCTTCGAGCCAATAAACTTTAACCCCCTCAGATCAATAAACTTTACCCTCGCACGGCCTGGTTCAATTTGTTTTCGGTGGGGAAAACGACTACTGGATTAGCTGTGATGGGAAACGACTATCTGTATTTGGGGAACGGTTATCTGTCTTAGTGAAACTACCTTCTGCTGGTGGTTAGGATAGTAAGATACTGTAAACATACTATTTAGCCAATACAGGAATCTCGATATACGTTTAGCATAGACAACCCTCTTGTTTCCACGAACTGATTCTCTTGTAAGAATTGAGCAATAGGAACGCTTATTTACTATTCCCAAAACAACCTTCATGTTTCCACAAACTGCTTCTCTCTTTAGATTTCTAATCATACCCCATACGGACGACATGGCTGGAAAACACATCGTAAACCTCGAAATAACGTCATGAAACGCCGAAAAACATAAAAAAAACGTTGGGACACGTCGCAAACATAGATACATGGATATGTAGATATACACAGAACCAATAAAATCACCGTTTAACCTTAGGAATTCTAAGAATATCCTTGTAGGTTAGCTTGATTTCCAATAATTGAATAACTTCCAGGAATCGACGAATTTTGACCTTGAAGCGGGGAGCGCGTACGTGCACGGCAGATTAACTAACCTTCAATTCGTATACTGTGGATCAGGATCGGTTCTATATCCTAAACTTAATAACCCACATATAGGATCCAGCGTCCAATCAGAGGACCGAAAACGTCAGGGAACGTCTATCTGTATTTCGGAAACGGATCCAGTTCTTGGGGGAAACGGGCCAGCTCCTAGTTATGACACTAGTATTATGAATCCGCATACTCTTTTATTACTATAAACAATTTAACCAATACAGGAACTACTTAGCCTACGTTTTAGCATGGACAACATCAAACAACCTGTTTCCATGAACAGTTTAGAATTGGTCCTGCAGGTTGATTTAATAGTTGATTTAACACCTTGACTCGACTAAATTGCTGGGCGGTCTTGAAAAATTTCAATCGGATAAGGTCGGATACGATCGGTTAATATCGGTATAGCCTGTAGGTTAACACATATGGTCTTGACAATCAAATTGCTTGGAGACGTTGAAAATTTCCAACCACACAACCATTCAACCTTGACCTACTTATTAGCATAAATGACATGTCCTTCTTGATATGTTTGCGGGTGGAATGGCAAAATGCCGACCACGAAATTTTGAATTGACATGTCTCGCTCGCCTTGAATGGGATGTAACCTTGACCTTGATAAATTCTCGCGTGCACACACAACGCCAAAGAACCGTAAAAAAACATTAGGAAATGTCAGGCAAACGTCAAAAAAAAAACGTCAAGGAAACGTTAAAGAGGTCGAAAAACCTCAAAGAAACGTCAAAAAACGCCAAGGAAATGTCAAAAAACCATCAAGAAAACGTCAAAAAACGTGAGGGGGGCGTCAAAACATAGATACACAGAGAGCCAATAAAAGAAACGTTTAACCTTGACCTACACTTATTAGCATAAACAACATTTGTACGCGAACTGATTGTAATAAGATACCAATACATTGTAACCTTGAATAAGTTAATTTGGACAATACAAGAACCATTTAACCTACCTTTTAGCATAGACGACAATATGTCTCAATTGTAATACCCCCTGACCTTGAAAATTGATTTCTCAGGATTGAGCTTGAAATGGTGGGGGTACCTGGAAATAACACCTTTGACCTTGAGAATAGATTTCTAGGAATTGTAATAACTTCTAAAACTTATACAAAAGTCACTGATTGGTTATTGATTAGGAATTGACTTTTAGGAATACCATTCGGACCACCTTGAGGATTGTAATAACTGAATTAACACCTCGACTCAGCTAACAATTGCCTGCTTGAAAGCCATGTGATCTTGCTGCCCCTTGCACCTTGAACAATTTCCAACACATGACCTCTACCTGAAAATACCTACAACTTTACAATCTATTTAACACCTCTGACCTTGAGAATTCCAAGAATTAGCACCTCGACTTGACCAGGAATTGCTTGGCGACCTTGAAGAATATACTTTATACGGTGTACGAGAGGAGCTTGAAAACCATGCACTTGGACACATATACTTTGATGTAGGAGTTGTATAAAATGGCCATAACCTTGAAAAACCATGTACTTGGACGTGGACAATCAGGACCTTGAGGAATATACGTATGTAATGTGCGAGAATTGATACCAATATGTTTTGGGCGTTGACCTAGTTCACAGTCTATTTTTAGATTTCTAGGAATTATGACCGCCAAAATAAAATTTTCTATCGGAGAAGTTTGGGTAAGATCGGGACACACTTGCAGGTTAACACATGACCTTGACCCAGTCAAGAATTGCTTGATTGAAAGGCAAGGGGCGTCATTGATTAGGAATGCTACTAAATCTGACTTCCTGACGTATGGTTTCAACCCGTTTGGTGACCTAACCCGGAAAAGTAGAATCCCCTACACGTTGAAAAGTCTATTTGAATACCCCATTAACTTGATTTCTATGAATTATGAGCCAACCAGAACCTTTGTCCTTGAAAATTGGTTTCTCAGAGATGTGACCTTGCAGGAAAGTGTACGTGACCTAATGCACTTATGGGGTTTCCTTAATAAATTAATAAGTAGATCACTATACATGACCTTGAAGAATATATACAGGCAACGTGTGTATGCAATGGCCTTGAAACCGAGAAAGTGGATCCTATAGTATACGTGATCTTGAAGAGCATCCTCCTATATACCTTTACCGCTATATATCGGGATACCCCTACGGGTTGATTTCTAGGACTTATGACCTCAAAATTGATAATAATACATTTTAACCATTGACAATCTATTTGATAGCCTTATATGTGATTTCTAGGAATTATGACCCTGACTCAGCCAAGAATTGCTTGAACAATGGATCGCCTTTGTCCTTTTCACAGAGGTGTGACCTTGAAACGGTGGAGGAAACGGTTACCTGTGTTGGGTAACAGATCCCTGTTCTGGGAAACGGCTCCCCTGTTTTGGGAAACGGATATCTGTCTTTGGGAACTGGATCCGGTTCTTAGGAAAACTATCTCATCCTGGTGGTTTAGGACAGTAGTATTGTGAATTCACATACTGTAAGCATAACCTTTTTATTACAATTCAGCCAATACAAGAACTTTGATTCACATTTTAGCATAGACAACGACATCCTGTATGATACCCCCGACGAGAATTAACGTCTTGACTCAGCCAAGAATTGCTTGGCTGACCCTGAAAGGTAGAATCCCCCACGCCTTGAAAAGTCTATTTAATACCCCTGAGAATTGATTTATAAGAATTAACACCTTAGCTCAGCCAAGAAATGCTGTGTGTCCTTGAGGAATATACGTAGACAATGTGTATGATGGTCTTGAGCAAAAGAACTTTGACCTTGGAGCGTCGGCTGAATTGCTTGAACAATGGATCGCCTTTGTTATTGAAAAATGATTTCACAGAATTGAGCTTGAAATGGTGGGGGTAGCTGGAAATTGCCCTAGATAACAATCTATTTTTAGGAATGATGACCCTAACTCGGCCAGAACAATGGATCGGCTTTGTTCTTTTATCAGAGGTGTGACCTTGAAATTTGTAAGCATAGACTTTGAAGCGACGGCTTGAACAATGGATCATCTTTGTTCTTGAAAATTGATTTCTCAGAATTGAGACTGAAATGGTGGGGGTATCTAGATAACAATCTATTTTTAGGAATTATGACTAACTCGGTCGGAACAATGGATCACCTTTGTTCTTTTCTGAGATGTGACATTGAAACGGGGGAAAACGGCTACCTGTGTTGCGAAACAGCTATCTGTTTTGGGAAACGGCTCCTCTGTTTTGGGAAACGGCTACCTGTATTTGGGAAACGGCTACCTGTCTGTGGGAAACGTCTATCTGTATTTGGGGAACGGAACCATTTGAGGTCAGTGCATTTTGCTGGGGGGCGTGACCTTACAAAGTGAACTTCCAAGAATTGCTTGATGACCTTGGAACATGCTTAGCATAGACAACAATCTGTATGATAGCCCTTAAGAACACCTCTGAGCTTGAGAGAGACGTCAATGAATTTCCTAGAATTGATCGGGGGGCGCAACCTTGAAAAGAATTTAATTTAGAATCGACCTTGATTTCCTGGTGCATCCTCCTACATACCCTCAATTGTGGGTGACTTTGAAAGGTGGATCACGTAACCTTGAAATCCTAAGAAGACCTTGAAGCGGGGTGTGTACGTTAAGAACATTGACAATGAGAGTGACCATTTCCTACCACGTGACCTTGAAGCGGACAATCTGTCCGGGAGCATCAATGACCTTGAAAACCAATCTAGTAACTACTAGTGCTTTTGCCAAATCTAGTTACTTCAGTAACCTTGAGGAGTATACTTTGATGAAGGCAATGTGTACGATGACCTTGACCTTTAAAAACTATGTACTTGGGCACTTCGACCTTGAATCTGTGCGCGCGTGCGTGCAAGGATGACCTTTAAGAGTATGAAAGCAATGTGAGCGACCTTGATCTTGAAAATTCTAATTGACTTTGATGGTTGAAATGTGTATGCGACCTTGACCTTGAAAACCAATCTGGTGACTTTTCTAGTGACTTCTTTCAAATCTGATTACTTTAATGACCTTGAAGAATATACTTTGATGTAGGCAATGTATGTGATGACCTTGAAAACCGTTGAATTCGACGTAGGCAATGTGAGTCCCCGTACCTTGAAGGATGGATACAGGCAGCGTGGATCCCCTTGAAAAGCTTGCCATAGGTAAAGTGACCGTTACGTAGGTAATGTCTATGATGACCTTGAAGGATAGGTAGATGTGAGCGACCTTAAAAACCATGTACTTAAACGTAGACAATGTAGATGTTTGCAATGTGTACGATGATCTTGACCTTGAGCAGGAACACTCGTAGAAAAAGTATAGTAGAAAAGTGGCCCAGGATCTGCATACTATTGTCCTTGAAATGGGGGATACGACTACCTGTGTTGCAAAACAGCTATCTGTTTTGGGAAACGTCTCCCCTGTTTTGGGAAACGGCTATCTGTCTTTGGGAACCGGATCCGGTTCTTAGGAAACCTACTTCATCCTGGTGGTTTAGGATAGTAGTATGAGGCCACGTAATCATAATCCTTCTATTACAATTTAGTCAATACAAGAACTTTGACCTTGAGGTGCTTGAAATATCCTGCTCAAAGCCATTTAGACCTGAACCACAGAGGTCAATAAACTTTGATGGAGGTTTTGACCTTAAAACCGATAACCTTGAAAAGGTCAATTAACTTTGACTATTAGCAGACAATAATCTGTAATACGATATCCCAGCGGGAGACCTTGAGAATAATTTTAATAACTAACGTGGCTCAGGCAAGAATTGGTGACCTTGACCCTGAAAAGTGGAATCCCTCATATCCTTAAATGTATATTTAATACCCCTGACCTTGAGAATCGTAGTACATCTCAGGGCTTGAGACAGAGGTCAATAAACTTCCTGGAATTGATGGGGGGCGTGACCTTGAAAATTTCCTGCCAAATTAACCCGCTGCCAGAGAATTTATTGGTGACCTTGACCATTTCCTGACCTTGAAGACCGATGCAAGGAACGTGGCCTTGAAAAACCTTGTACTTTGACATAGGCAATGTGATGACCTTGAGGAATATATGGAGGTAATGTGTACGATGACCTTGAAAAACTATTGACCTTGATGCAGACGATATTCAGGGGCGCCAATGACCTTAGTATCAAAATTGAGCCAGGATCGGCCTAGTATATCTACTTATTAGCTAGACATATAGCGTCATACTTTGCCTTCTGATCGAATGATGTACCATTTGATATCACATATAAGACATCATACATTTCTGGTAAATTTATAAACAGCGGTTTATAACATCTATTCCGCTTCACCATCTTGTTTCGGGCAATACTTTTAAGGTTAGATTTACGATATATTTTTTTAATAAATCCCATCTTTTGGTAGAGGAGGCAAAATATTTATATAATTCTTGCACAATACTAAAAAATCCAGTGGTATGATAATTGAGATTGGCAGCGACGTTTACTATTAAATTTAAGCTATGGCTAGCGCACGGTACATAGAAAGCGCGCGGATTTAGATCCAGCAATCTTCTTTGAAGACCATTGTTCTTACCACGCATATTTGATCCATTGTCATAGCCCTGCTCCCTTAAATTGTTTATGTCCAAACTAATTTTGTCTAGTTCTTCTAATATAAATGAAGTTAAGCCAGCGCCAGTTATATCGATAATTGGATAGAAAGCTAGAAAATGTTCTTTTATTTCCAACTTTCTAGTTTCTGTGCTAAAATTGATAAATCTTATAATGATACTAATTTGCTCTACATGTGAAACGTCCGGAGTACAATCCAGTATTATTCAAAAATATTTATTAATTCAACGTAAATTCAAAATAAAATTTTGAATTTGGTTACTGGGTATATAAATTATTTCGTTTTGGATTTTATCTCCAAGATAAGTCGGCATGTTCTTGAAATCTGAATCATTCGTTACGCGCTGTATATGTTCAGTCATTGAAGGATTGAATTTTCGTAGCATTTCTATACATTTTAGAAAATTACCATTGTTACGATCGTATAATATTTGGCTTTGACCGCGAAAAACCACATTTTGTGTCCTTAGAAATTGAGCCACATATATTATTCTTTTAATTACATCGTAGCAGCGCTGCTTTTCAACTTCAAAAGTTTTTGCTGAATACTATCAAAAGAGGTTTTATGTTTAAGAGACGGACACACATCTGTCCATTTTTTATAATTATTGAAATGAGCAGAACTTTTCTCATGTCTGCTGCAATACAATGCTAAATGTTGCCAATCACTAATTCCGCAGAATTTATTTTTATGTTTTGATTCAAATAGCTTGCAACAGAAGCAATAAACGGAATTTTGGACACTGAATACAGTAGTCACTCTCTGTGGTACTTTTTACCATTCCCTAAATGCTTTTCATAATAATACTCGGAAAATTTTCGTCTCGAAAGGTCACGCGGAAAATTATGCTGTTTAAGTTGTTTAATCGGATTGCCTATCAAATACTGAATCAAAGTAGCGTTTAAAACTTCTGGCCAGAGTCCAGGCTCATCTTTGGAAAAAGTTGGTATTAGTGACGATAATTGTGTTGGCGGTGACAATGGCGTCACAGACACAGACGTAACTTCGGCGGCATCACCTTAAATTATAAACAAACAAACAAATACATAAATATTGCTCGTATAATGGTATGTATAATTATATATAATACAGGTTGCTATAGTGCGAGTCACACCGAGAATGCAGTGTGGCGGGGTATAGGCAATGTATTTGTAATGGGAGGCCGGCACACTGTGTTGCCGGTTGTTCGATGGCTGTGACAGGGTCGGCCCTGAAGTTATTATACAGTGCCGCCAAAAAAGTTGGACACAAATGAAAAACTTTTTTATTTTTTGCGAACGATACGTAAGATATCTTAATGAGTTTTTAATGTAACTGAAAAGTAAACAAACAACCCTAAATATAATAGTGATTTTCAGTCTTGTTTGTGACTTATTACCGGTAACATGGAATTTAAGAAATTCAAACGCGGACAAATGCTCCATGCGAGTGCGAAAATTAGAATTTTCAATATCATTTGTCATTTAGTGAATGATGAAAAATTGAGTTTGACTGCAGCGGTAGTGGTGCTTCCAAAATGAATGGGGTCAGTGAAAAAACAATTTTTACCATTAAGAAAGAGGAAGAGCAAAACAATGGTGAATTAAAACCTCCTGCAGCAAGAAAAAATCGGGTAAGTCAGTCAAATTCTCACGAATATGCATACGATGAGGGTTTTAAGAGCTTATTAAGAAGAATTGTGCACAATGACTTTTTTTTTAAAACATTCCTCCAACCTTGAAAGCTGTATATAATGTTATTCGAGGGAATGAGAATTCGCCATCGTTCTCTTTAAGTACACTAGGTAGATTGATTAAACATATTGGTTTTTAATATATGAAGCGTGGTCGTACAAGCATAATGTTAAAGCGAAACGACATCATTAATTGGAGGCACAGATATTTAAGAGCCATCAAAAACTATCGCCAAGAAAATTGCAACATTATCTACTTAGATGAAACTTGGGTCAACGTGGGTCAAACGGTGAACTATGCATGGTGTGATAATACCATAACAAATCGTAGAGATAAAGGGTTTAACCACAGGCCTCAAAGCACCTACACAAAGAGGTCGACGTTTCGTTATTCTTCATGCAGGATATGAAGGCGGATTTTTATTTGGCGCCGCACGTGTTTTCTTGGCAAAGAAAAACGATGGCGATTATCACGACGAAATGAACGCCGACTATTTTGAGCAATGGTTTGAAGAGTCGCTGATTCCTGCCTTACCCAAAAACGGACGGAAAAACGTTGTTGTTATGGATAACGCTTCGTATCATTCGCGTAAATTTAGTTTTCCAACTACTTCATGGAACAAACCCCAAATTAAAGATTAGCTGCTCGAAAGAAACATTTTCTTTGACGACTCCTATTTAAAATCTGAGCTGCTTGAAGTTGTCAACGCATATAGAGGCCAAATACGACAAGTATAAAATTGAAGAAATAGTTGTAAAATACGACGTAACTGTTTTGCGTTTACCACCATACCATTATGAGCTTAACCCGATCGAGATGGCGTGGAATCAGATTAATCACTATATTGCAACAAAGAACTCCTATTTCAAGACAGAGCACGTCCGTTTATTGATAAATGAAGCATTTGGACATGTCACTGCACAAAATTGGAGTAATTGCGTTGCACATGTCAGAGAAAAAACGGAAAAAGAAATGTGGGCTGCTTATAACCTCCAAGACAACGTGGATGAACTCATAATACGTGTAAATTTTAGCGACAGTTCTGAGAATGAGATTTCAGACCTCGATAATGACTGTGTCGACGACGTGCAGGTGTAAATAGTGTAAAAAGTGTAAATATTTTATTTGTTTATAAATGTACAATTAATTCTCTGTTTATTTTTTCTTATATTAACTTTGCCTGAAATAATTCTTTTGTAATTTTGAAATTTATTGTTTATTATTATTAATTATTGAAAACATAGTAAACGTCGGGTGTAAATAGTGTAAAAAGTGTAAATATGATTATTAATTATTGAAAACATTTAAACAAAGGCGAAGGTATAAACATCATCAAATTTCCAACAAGTGTTTAAAGAATCTGTGAGAGCGGCGAAATTTGCCTGAGACCGGACCAGCATAACGACAACTGGCAAGGGTGTGCTCCATAAGACTCCACACTGCATTCTCAGTGTGACTTTCACTATACCAGGCCAGGATCTGCCCAGTATGAGAAGATGTACAGCATCGCGGAATCAAAGAATGGAGCGAGCGCCTAACCAATAAACATGTATATTACAAAATTAAAAAAAAAACAGCTTTAAAATTATTAATCAAAATAATATACCCAAGCCAGTATTGTTGTGTCATCAAAATTAGGGGCCCACTAGTGTAGTACCGTAAAAAAACAAGGTTGTAAATGAAACGTATTATAGTGAATATTATACTTATATCAGCAAATCCTGGCTGTTTTGAATGAATAACAAACAATTCTGCTGAAATTGCACATTGCATAATATTCGTGCGTTGTGCATGATTTATTTTAACTTTAATCAATAATCAGAATGTAACATAATTTTCTAGTTAAAATAATTGTTAATTATAATTTCTAATTGTGCCTCGTCAAAATCGGTGCAGGCGTTTTGAAGATTAAGAATCAGACGAAAATTTAAAAAATTGTTTTTTTTTTGTTATACCTAAGTACCGCGTACCTCATATTCCTTCATAATACATTTAGTGGAAAGCTGTTATTTTGACATTACAAACAGACACTTTTATATATTTGTATAGGAAATTACTTAAAATAAAAAGCACATACCCACCACTGCACAAAGCGTTTTTTGGGTCAGTTTTAACACCTACATCGATAAATTGACCGGTTTCTGAAACACTCACATGATTCCTTTGAAGTGGATGGTAGAGCCGTAAAATATTTACTTATTTTAGTAGTATTTTTATCACGTTTTTCTTCTCGTTTTCTTTTCCTTGTTATATTCTGGTAACCAGACAATTTCTTTTTTTATCTTAATCACTATTACTCATCGTGAAAACACGTTAAAAGAATCAGTAACACAACACACAAACTAAGTATTGTTATTAGTGCTAGAACTTATATTTACTTTTATTATAATAGATAGCATGAAAAATTCAGTGTGCACCTTGCATCCACTTTCAACGAAATGTTTGTTCAATTGTTTTGGCTCTCTCGCTCGTTCAAATCGGGAAATCCCCGGTGACCCCACTCCGCTCGTATCGCATCGGGTTGCGTTCATAAATTCACCCACGGCTTTTGTAAATTAGTACTCTAATAAGAACACAGAGTTTGGGCGGAGTTGAGGGCCCATCAGAAGTGAGAAACTGGAAGTGGATGTGGCTTGCAAGTGGAAGACCTTAACCATCCATTTTGATGGCCTAACATGAGCAACAAAGTGTTCCATAAATTTGTAAAACACTTCTACCATCATCCAACCGGAACCATTCGCTGCACATCAATGGATCCTGGAGAACCATCTCTAATAAAGTGATCATGGAATTTTTTTCTGGGCAACAGAAACATAGGAGGCGTACAATTTCCTACTGCGCTTACGGCAACACATACAGTGACCAGGACTCTCCTTCACTAGAAGTTATTCCACCCACCCGCCTTGTTCCTTTTTCGGCAATAACCTTGCTAACTTTCTGCACTGTGGTTATTCCTGTCTCGTCGAGGTTACGCTAGCTAATTTATCAAAAAAGTAGAAACATTGATTCTATTGAAATCTGTTGCTATTTGTAAACTTGTAAGTTCTAGAGTTGTAATAGAGAGATCTCTATTTATTTTAAGAAATATTGTTAGCCAATCTTCCCCGGCCATTTTATTGTTTCCAGGATACAGGGAATTTAATATCATATTTCAAGGCACACTCATAAGCAAATTTACGTACTTCCTTAGGAGTTAAACCGAAGTAAATGTATGAAGCTTGTTTCAAGCATTCAACTAGGCTGGTTGTCTGCTGATCATCAAAAACTGATTTTTGGTTATATCCTACATTATCCAACGTGATACGAGCTTCGGAATCTTTTACTTTCTTTACATATCTATAGAGAATTACATGACCTGCGCCACTGAGCGAATAGACTTATTTTGTGCAACCCTGTTTACTGCCTCTTTCATATCTTCTTCAGAAGAAGAACCGCGTTCTGTTTAATTAGGTAATTTCGTACATAATGCATGTGGCGGGGTAAGTTATAACATGTTACATTTTACCCCAATGGAATTGTTACCATTTGCGCCGAGCTTGATTTTTTCCATTTTACCTCGACAAAAAAAAACTAAACATCAAAGCATTGAAAGCCTTTGTCCGTATGATAGCCTAAACTGTGGTAATTAATTTGCCAGAAAGAAAATAAACTTCAACAGTTTCTAATAATAGTTATTTAAAATTAAAATAAGAGTTCGAAATTTACCTACGTGTTCGAATTATGAACACTCCCGGGAATAACAGCTGTACCAACGTCTACCTGTCGGTTGACTGTCTGTGTACAACTGACCTACACAATGTTCTTTACAAGCCTATGTATGATGTGGGATTGCCAAGATTTAAGTTCGGGAAATATTTGGTGTGTTACAACTTAATCCGTGTTACAACCCGCCCCGATTTCCCCTACAGTAACTTTCCTAAGAAAGAGCAACAAGTTAGAAGGTAGTTTCATTTTTCCGCCTGTACCGGATATTTGGGCCATATTAAAAGATGTTGCACTGGTTTTGCCTGCACCATCTAAAATAAAAAATAAGAGACTATCATCATTCTTCAAATTAGAAGTAAATTTTAAAAATATGAGTATTATTATGCAAATTTACTTGCGTCTCATTATGTACCACGGATGATATACAATCAGACAGTTGGAGTGTTTAAAATATTTGTGATGTGCTAAATAAACATAATTTGAAAAAATGACATCTGTTTTTTATTGTATTAATGTCCACACTATTACACGGCACATTCCAAATTAACACACCTATAAATTCCCGACGAAAAATTTTTTGTCTTATTGTGTACGATTCCCCTATAGGTATATGTAGCAAAAGGGCTACTTCTAAAATATACTAAAAGTTGCGGCAAATAATCATTTTAGAATCTTTCATCCCAGGAGATAATTGAAGTATTTACTTTTACTATACCACAACATTTAATTTAGAAACGATGTTAATGTTAATTTCGGTTGTAGTATCTGATAATGTTTTGTCATTTCCTGAATTTAGTGATAAGAAATTACACAGAAAGTATTTAATTTGTTGTTATGGAACTGTAAAAAACTTAAATAAATTATTATAATTAGATTTACGAGTTTTCAATTTTTGCAAGTATTTGACAAATAACGCTGTAGGATGGAAATTTATTTAGTAAAGGTCGTAGTTTCCTGTGACGTATAATCGCACGCGCAAAATTTTCTGCACGAAACTCATCAGCTTTTCCTAGTATACAGTCGTCCTCTTTCAGGAAAGGTAGTTTCTAAAACGTTTTTTGGAAAAGCGCGAATGTGTACGTTTTAAAAAATATATACGATTTTTGTGTTAATATTTTGTAGTACTTCTTAGTCCTTTGTGAACTCGTGCAGGTAATTCAATTTTTCTTTAATATACATTTCTCAAAATTAGTATTCGAACATTTTAGTGATTGTTGATTGATAAAGTTCATCTTTAGTATTTAATTCATGTTATATCTTAAGTAGTTTTAGAGGCAGTTTCATACGACTGCTTTCTATAAAAATAAAGGTTGACACGATTTGCTTTACAAGCAAAAGAACTTACTCCTTTCTAAAGAAGTTTACCTCTTTCTCATTTTGCTTTCAATTTGAAATTAATTTAGTATTATAAGATTGTTCTTTGAGCAAAGCCAAAAAGATTAAAAACCGATGCTTGTTCTTGCTTTCATCATAATTTCAATTTCGTGAATGTGTGCGTTTTGGCGGTTGAGTAATTCAGTTAATCGTTTGTGCTTCCATTATATTCCACTGTATTTTGTAACAACAACAAGTAACATCTATAAATATTATAAATAAAATTGTTCAAATACTAGGAAGCACCAGTTTGAATATTTTTTTTTATTTTAGAGATTGACACATTCTTTTTTTTGCCGTTATCGAAATATTTGATTTTTATGAAAACTGAACAATGTTGTATGTGACAGAAAATTACTATTTCTTTTGTCTTGATTTAGGGTTTAATCGTTTACCATAAACTACCCCAGCCCTACCTTTCATTTACATTTTTTGTTTACATTATTTGAATTATAATTTGTCACACCCATTTGTTGTGTTTCTCTTATGTATTGTTGTAAATATAGGTTTAAATACTACTTATTTAGGACAATAGCATTGTTATACATTAATTACTTTACTATTTACATACTTTCTGGTAACCTACTTAATTAATACTTGAAGATGTATTTATTACGTGTTTCGTTTTACGTAGTTACTCCTACGAAACTTGTGTGTGTAATTGCTTTAATTTTGTCACCAAAGTATAATTTTATTATTTTTTGTAAGCAACTACCAATGTACAGCTACGTGTGAATTTTTTTTCTGATTTGGCAGAAAGGTTCATCCTCTTACACTTTGAAATGTAATATCATGGATTTCATAATTGCACTACGGAATATTTAAAACCTCAAAGCATAAAACGTACGGTTAAAATATAAGTGACCAAATTACATAAAATCAAATTATATAAGATAAAATTGTATCAAAGTGCTTTTAGTTGAAAGTATTGTAGGTACCGGACCGCGAAAATTTTATTATTGTAATAAACGTTTGTCAAATTGATAGAAAAGATAATTAGTGGATTTTTAATATCTTGATAATACGTCGTAATTTGCTAATGTTTTCAAAATATTTTGTTTATATATTTTTATGTAAGGAATGTGGGATTGTTTGTAACTAATATTTGTCTAGGGTGAGTAGCAGGTGCACGCATAAAAATGCTTTACGGAAGGGGCGTAACGAATCATTGGAATTTCTTATTCGCGCTCTTGATGTAAAAAAAATGTCATTGATCTAATGATTAATTACGGCTTAACAGAGAGCAAATCCAAAGGGATCTTTGTTTGATAGGTTGAAATCCGAGACGTAAATGTAGGGTTTGTTACAGACGAATGCGTATTTTTAAAATCAAGATGGCGTGCAATAATTAATATGAAACTGTTCCAACGGAAATTAATGTTTCTTGTTTTTATATTACTTTTGAAAATCGGGGGAAAAGTTGGTTAGAGTGTCAATCTAGCCAGATCGATTTTTGGGTTAACTAGAAACTCCCATTGTAAACAGTTTGCCCTTAAAATAATTCGTTCGTGTACCTTTTCTTTTGAATTACCCAACAATAATTTGTCTTTTCTTTCGAGTGATAGTTGTGATGTGTTTTTCAAATATTAATCTATAAATAACAGTCACCCTTTTTGAAGTTAAACCGCGTAAGTTAACGATTTGATTTTAAAGGTATAGATATTCAAGCGTAAGTAGGTATTTTTATATAAATGAAAGCTCGCAGCAAATCATTTACCACCTTAGATAACATATTAAATACCAAACATTGCCTTGCAAAGGTATTTTATTCGCACACGGCCTCATTAAGCTAAAATCTGCTAAAATAAGAGACAGTACAGGTCCCTCACACTCTGGTATTTGTGCGAATTAGCATTGTTGGTTGTTGTTTATATTTATATTTGTGTAGAGGTGGTCTGATGAACGGGTACCTGATACTGCTTTGGTTACTAATTGTAAAAGGCAATTAACAAGCTTGTACACACTTCCGAGATGAGATAACCATTCAACACCTCGAATTTTATTGTTATTGTTTTATTGTTGTACAGATAAATGTGTGATTTCTGATTTCTGCGAGCTGATTTCTCTTTGTATGTATGTATATATTTTATGCTTTGGTGGTGACTAAACAATTGGGTACGGGTAAATTCCCTGTCTGTTTTCCTTTGTCCTTGCCTTTACCTTATTATCACCTGTGCAATTTTACTGTTGATATATTTTATATGTACCGTAATTTGTTTTATTGCATTATGTGCTTATTTACTTAAAGACCAGAATGATTATTTAAAGGGCCACGTGTTTGGTATTACGATTTTTATTATGATTTTTATTTTGATTATTTATGACCCAATTGTGCGAGTGAATACGTGTTTTTGTATTATTGTGTTTCTGTGTAACTAAACTGTTTTTATCCATTTCCTCTTAATGTTATAATTTTGTATGCACCCTAATCTGATTTAATGGTGTTCAGTTATATATTTAACCCTTTCATTGTTTTTGTTGTGTTATTTGATTTATTAGTGTGCTTGTGATATTACCTATTTATGAAAGTGAGATTTATTGGTGGTTCTTTCCCACAATAGTACATTAACGGGCTGAACCACCGCTGCGCAACGCTCGTTGAATTTTAATTTGAGTAGTTTCATTTTTTTTACCTGCCCCTCATGATGCAACACTTACCTCACCCAGCCCATCTAATTCAGATAGTATAACGTACCCACCACTAGACGTCCGCTTCGTTTGATCAGATTGGGGGTTTGCGAGTAATTAAATATTAAACTTGTGAATAAATTTTAATGTTTTAATTATTGCCTGGAAAGTTTAAGGTAGGCAACTAAATTGAATAAAAGTGACATTAGTCACTCAAGTCAAGATAAATCACTTAGCGATTGTTTTGTTCTTGAATTTGAATTATTGCAAATAAGTTCAAATTACGCTTTTCAAGGTAGGGTACCTGGGGGATGCTACAGTATTCAGTACATTCGTAAAAAAATAAAAGTACGAATTTTAAGTACCTAAAATATGACAATTAACAATTACATATTCATAATAAATGTATAGATAAAACGGATATTTTAATTTACGGGTTATTTTAAAATTCCAGATATAAAAGAATTTTTGGAATTGCAGTGTGACAATAGTCAGTGTGGCACAACACACGACATTCCAACCTACAAAATGGAAATTAAAAGAAATGAAATAACTTTAATAACAGAGCTGAATTTTTCCCAAAATCTAATCAGCTCCAGGAGAAATGAAAACAAGCTTAAACACAACATTTTAAGTACGTCCTTGTTGTCGACTTGGAGTTATCGTGGATACTAACATATATCCACACACACGCACGCACGCATGTATGCATGCACGCCCACACACACCCACACACGCACTCACGCCAAGGGCGTAGCCAGGATTTATAATAGGGGGGGGGGCAAACCATGGTCCATGGTCGTTCAAAATGTAAAATTTTAGGATAAAAAGAAAAGGCAAATGAAAACAAAACTTTCAGATTTTAATTATACTTAAATTAAACTAATAACAGATAACAAAAAAAATATGCAGAACAGAAAAATATGTATATTTTAGATTTAATTTTTGTTTATTAAAATTTAAAATTATTTAATTTATTTTGCTCTTCCAGGACAGTTGCTTGCTTAGCTGGCTACGCCCATGACTCACGCAGATACGCACACACGCATATACGCACATATGCGCACACAAGCACACACGCACACAGGCACACACGGACATATGCACACACAAACACACGCATACACTCACACACGCACACACACACACACACACACACACACACACACACACACACACACGCACACGCACACGCACACACACACACACACACAGACATCATCTCCTATCTTGGCGAAGCTTGACCAAACATTGTAAAATAAGCTAATAAGTCTATTTAGCGATAGTGTAGAAAAGTCGATTGTATAATCTTCTAGACCTACATATGTATATGTAGGTTGAAAGTTAAAATCGGAAAAGCCTATCCAAAAGGAAGGCATTTTAAGAACGATTTATAATACGCATTTTATATATTAAATATCTTTGAACCCTATTATACAATCTCATCAACATGAAACATCACAGAATTAAAAATGAAATTTATTTTTTACGTGCGTAGGTAGGACAGCTTAATGCCTGTTAAAGTATCTGGATTGACGATGAATTTGTCTTTTAACTGAAATATACATTAAAAAAATTCAAAAGTTGGGATGGTTATATGGAAAATGTCCTTTGGATATTTAAGTGTATGATATATTAGGCATAAAGGCACCTTGTAGCTCTGCTGTGCTCCAACAAAGCTGATCAGGCCAAAAATACGTATAAATGGTAGCTGCATTTTGGGATAATAACGGATAAAATAACTATTTGACAAAAGCATTTGACACTGTTCATCATAACCAACTTTGCTCTAAACTTGAACAATATGGTGTAAGTCATTACTATAATCTTAAATAATAGGAAACAGCAAACTAAAGAGTGATAGAGAAGTAATGACGTTCGGAGTATCCCAAGGCATTATTTTAGGTGCAGTACTGTTTTAGTTGCACATAAATGACTTACTAACGCTAAAATTAATAACTTTCAATATTATTACGTACATAATAGTCATAATAATAAGTTATTAATGTTAACATACACTAAGTATTTACACACGTCAGCCAGTTACAATTTAAGGTCACAGTTTAAAAATTCTTTTGGTGTCAAAGAAACCGTTCTGAAGCAAAAAATACTTTTTCTTCTTTTTATAATTTCAAACAGGTAAATTTGTTATCCCTATCGGTAAAGCATTATAAAATAATACACCTAAATAGTATGGGCTATTTTGGGATTTAGATGTCCTGTACTGTTTTTTTGCACAATTTGTCGCGTTCTCTTGTATTGTAATTATGCATTTCGTTTTGTTTTGTAAAGAAGTGAATATTTTTTACATACATTAAACATTCAAAAATAAATGTGCAGGGTAACGCCATAATACCTGTCTTTATAAAGAGATTTTTGGTATCTGCTCTATATGACGAGTTAGTTACAATACGAACAGCTAGCTCTTCTTTGTAGTGCGAAAATTCGATTACTGCCGCAAAATATGTTGTTCTAAGCATTTCCGGAGAAACAGAGTTTTGAAAATTACGTAACGCATAGATATTTTTGCTTAATTTAGAAACCGCTTTATGAGCATTTGTCCAATTTAGCTTTACATCTAAATGAACTCCTAAAAATTTTGTAGAATCTGGGTTGTTAATATACTCGATGTTTTTAAGCGTGAATGTCATTTTTTGGGTTTTATGTATATTGGTGCATAAATTGTTGTCAGCAAACCATGCAGACGCCTTTGATTTCATTTCGTTAACTTGTTGGAGAACAGTTTGCAGACAATCACCCTTCATCAGTAGGGTTGTATCATCAGCAAACAGAATTTGTATTTAGATTTATATTGAGACAATTTGAAAAATTGTTTATATAAATCAAAAAAATGTTTGGTCCCAGCATGCTACCTTGTGGGAGACCTATTGCTATTGGAAGTTTTTTTGAGAAACCGTTAAAGTTAACTAATTGAAATGTGTTAGAAATGTAAGAATTGATAAGGTTGATTCTGGTTTGATCAAAATTATATGCTCTCAGTTTGTCGATTAGTAAATTAGGTGAGACACAATCGAAGGCTTTACTGAGGTCTAAGAACCCGTACTGTTGTTTATTGAATAGTTGGTTTGTTTCAAAATAATTTGTAATTTGTATAGCAAGTGTTTTTTCAAGAACTTTAGAAAAGGTGGGTAAAATAGATATGGGTTTATAATTAGATAGAATATCTTTTTCTCCCTTTTTATGAAGAGGTGTCACCAGTGCGGTTTTTAATTGATTTTGGAAGTAGCCTTCCTTTATACATAGGATGACTAGTTTAATTAGTGGCAATAGTAATGTGGGCAAATTGAATTTTGGTAAATGAGTAGAAAAACCGACTTTAGATTTACTAGTTTTAAGTGATTTAACAACGTCTCGAATATGGCTACAGCTAACTGGAACAAATTTAAACTCTGCCTCTGCAGGACAGCTTATTACGTTATCAGGTTTAGAATTTATTTTAACATGCAGGTTTTGAACAATACCATTAGCGATACCTATAAAATATTCATTAAAGTTGTCAGCGGAGATGCTGAGGTTTCTATTATGAGATACCGCTTGTCTGTTTGGATTGGAATTAACTACTTTCCAAAGAGCTTTCGTCCGATTGGTAGAATTAAGAATAAAATTATTACTTGCATCAATTTTTGATTGCCTCAATGCACGCCTATATTTATACTTGCACTTTTTCTGGAAACAAGCGAATCATTCGTTCTGTGTTTTAAATACAAAAGATTTAAGAACTTTAGTTGCTCTCTCATCATTACACCTCCATGAGTAGAGAGTGATCTGCAAAATTCTGACGAACCATTCTCCACATTTAATAGTACAGATCTCGTTGTCTGTAAGCCAGTGTTCACTGATGCATATAACATTAACGTTTATATTATTCAAACACAAGAAAGTTTCTAGTTCTGATAGTTTATTTCTCAAGCACTGAATATTAATATGGAAAACATTTCATTGCGTATGGCTTAAATAGTTAGTTGTTGCAATTTTTATTATAGTTTTTTTAGAATTAACTTTTGGCTGTATTTGGATGGGCAAATCTAAAAATATACCTACTTACCCTAACGTACTCGGGCTAATTGTTGGGTTCAAAGGAATTTCAGCATTTTTATATCGGTTGAAACTTGGAAGCAGGAGTTCTTGCCTTTTCCTTCTAATTTTACACATTCCGCACTGTTGTCGTTTGTAACTTTTTTGACATGCTTCAGCATATAACTTTCTGAAACTGAGGGTGAGATACATCCTACAAACGCACACGCTTTTTTTGGTGCCGCAGATATCCCAAAGGTCCCCGTTGCATTCGGTCCGGTAATTTTATTAGGTGTCCGTTTATTTATCATGTTATTTTTCTGGGTATTAAATTCCCTTGTGTCGATTTGTTTCGGTTTTTTAGATTTTACTAGTGTAAAATCTAGGTTATATGGTATCAATTGGGATTCTTTAAATAGTATGATCGAAAGTAATATAGCTTACATTAAACACTGACTTACATTATTACTGAACGTAAACAAAACCCACTTTATCCGTTTGTCTCTGTATGAAAATGAAAACTCGACGGCAAATAACGTTTGAATTCATGACATTGGTTGTAACGAACCACCATGTGCGTGTAATGAAATAAATTACCTGGTTGTGGTTATTGATTGTCATCTTAAGTGAGATGAATTTATTAAATTGGATTGTTGACTTATTTATTCAAACATTTACGGAATTTTAAATCAACAAAAATCCCCCTATTTTTGGCTATGTACATATACATTAAATACATACATACATATGTACATATATAGGGTGTAAACATTAACTACGTCAATTTCTCGTGGGGTGATAGCTGGCATAAATACAAGAGTTTCTTCGAAATACAAAAAGTTTTGCATAAATACTGTTTTCGAGATACAGGGTGCCAAAAAACATTTTGTTTTACATTTTTGTTAAAAGTTTAGCCCCCCTAACTGCTACACTGCTGGGAAAATTTGGAAATTTTAAAGCACACGCACACAATGTTTTTTACACAAAATAGGCACTCTTGGTCCAATGCTTCAAAGTCAACCGTTTCCTAGAACAACTTTTGTTTATGTTCAAAAACATGGTTAATTTATTATCAATCGTAAGTTATCAAGATTAAGAAACATCTTAAGTAAACAATGAATAAATTAAGTAGTTGTTAGAAAAAAGAGGCAAAAGTAACAAATCAAATTCCTATCCATTTTACTAAAGCAACAAAAAATTAATGTAATAATTGCTCAAAATGGTCACCATTCAGTTCGACATAGACCGTACAATGCCGAAACATTGATTCGTGCACTCTATCCAACATACCTGGGTTTTCTCTGATTTCATTACCCGCCGCCAGCGTTCTTGCTTCCAAGTCCTCAGCATTATTAACAGCCGTGGAATAAATTGAACTAAGCATAGTATCCCAAAAGAAAAAAATCAATTGGATTGATATTAGGTAACCTGGTTGGCCATGGTTGCGGTGCTGCAATATTAACGTGAGCCAGTGCTCCATCGTGCATAAAATACATTTCGTGCTGAACATTGAGAGGGACAACTTCTGAAAGTTCGGGGAGAACCTTTTGCAAATTATTTAAGTAGGTTGGTCCATTTAACCGCCCAGGTGGCTGGTAGGGTCCTACTAAAGTATTTCCAACTAAACCAGACCACACGTTGATAGAAAATTTGTACTGATAACTATTTACATGTATCGAATGGGGATTTTCTTGAGCCCACATATGGTTGTTTCTGGTATTATAAATACCTTCTCTAGAAAAGGTGGCTTTAGCTGTGTGCAATATTTATGTCTGAAGGTCGGGATCATTGTCAGTACGTTCTAGGCACCCCTGAACAAATGCAGGGTGCTGTGTATAATCTGCAGGAAGCAATTGCTCCACTTTTTGTCGTTTGTATGGTTATAACAAATGTTTGTGCTAGACTTTCCATAGTGTCTGGTGGCTTACACTAATGACATAAACAATCTGACGAGCGCTTGTAGAGGGATTGTCTTCGATTAGCTGAAAAATATCTTCTTCTAAAAGAAAATATCTCACTGGTCTAGCACGGACCCTCTCTTATGCATTTCTCTACGAATGAAACCTTAACAATATCTTTACAAAATGAAAAAGTATAAAATAACAAGAAACTCTTACATTAAGGGCACATCTCAGACGCAAGTTTCTATCAACTACGTCGAACAGTCATAGCTCTGGTAAAACTAGAAACCGATCCTGGCATAACCCGCAAGCAGCCATAGCATTACATTTTGCTATGCCATACACTAAATGCATGCCAGTTAATTCAGGAAATTATTCATTACAATATCGATCACAACAATAGTAGAACACAGTCATTAATTATTATTTAAATGTCAAATAAGTTGTTTTACAAATTTTCCAAAGCACCCTTCACCTTTTTGAAACCTTCTAATATTCAATTATTACAAAAATTAAATTTTCGTGTACTTCCAAACAAAATTGATGTGTATTGAACGGAACGGTGGTCGTTTCCAGAAATAAATTGAATAGAAATCTTGCATTTCAAGAATAATTGCGTGATTTGTTGAATTTTTAGTGTAAAAAAAGTGTAATACGTGAAGATCAAATTATCAAGATTGAAATTATCAGAATGGTGGCCATTTGAGCATTTTGTTACTTTAGTGAAATGGATAGCAATTTGATTTGTTAATTTTGTACTTTTTTTCTACGAACTACCTAATTTATTCATTGTTTACTAATATGTTTCTCAATATTGATAAATTGCAAAATTGATAATTTGATAAACCCTTTATGAAACATTAATTTCAACAACTACGTTTGCAAAGCTGTAATTATCATGTTTTTCAACCTAACACGCTGTTTTTCTCGGAAACCGTTGACTTTAGAGCATTGGACCAAGGGTACCTATTTTGTGTAAAAAACATTGATGGGAAAGTGCGTGCTTTAAAATTGCAAATTTTCCCAGCGGCGTAGAATTTGGAGGGGTTAAACCTATAACGAAAGTGTAAAAAAAATGTTTTTTGACACCCTATAAATCGGAAACAGTACGTCTGCAAAACTTTTTGTATTTCAAAAAAATTTTTGTGTTTACACTGTATACACATAAAGAAAATGTTATTCTTGACTGGTTAAAATATAATTATTTAAGTAAATCTATTAAGCATGCAGTCAATCAATACAGGACCCTATTTATTTAAAAACTCTTTGATTTTGTCAAGCTTTATTCTGATCATCAAGGCAGCTATAAAGAACAATGTTACAATTATGTAATAATTAATGTTAAATTTGCTATCGTGAGTAAAATACTTATCTTCTTTGGGATTTTTAATGGTGTATTTTAAATTATACATCCTAAACGTTTCGCTAACACTTACAGTTATCTTTGTCAGTAGCAGTATCTGTTAAAATTGTCAAAGTTGAAAAATTAAAACATAAACATCAGCCTGGTATCAATATAACAGTTTGAGAAACGTATAAAGCCAACTATAGAATTAAATTTTAGTAAAGAATAACTAGGTCATTAAAAATTAAATAACAAAATATAACAATATCAATATTAAATATTTAAAAATTCATATCTCTGATACTAGTAGCTTTAGAAAAAGCAAGTTAGTTGCATTCATAAGAGTGGCTGGTTGCCTAGAAAAAAGAAATATATATATATATATATATATATATATATATATATATATATATATATATATATATATATATATATATATATATATATATATATATATATATATATATATATACCGGGTGGTCGTAAAGTAAGGAATAAATTCAATATCTCGTAAAGTACAATTTTTTTCAAAAATCGCTCGGACCCGTCGATTTTATATTTTTTCGGGGCATATTTTGCGAAAAAAAATGTTATACAGGGTGTCTCAAAAAATTTTTTTCAAATTGCAACCCAATTTTGTTATTGCATTTTTGGATTGCCCTTACAATTCTAAACATTTGTCATGTAGTATGTGCTATACCTAAGTCCAAGCGTTTTGGAGTTATTCGCATTCAAAATTTAAAAATTGAAAGAAGATCATGAAGAAAACGAAAAATAAAATAATTTTTATAGCGTTTTATTATATCGAAAACAAAGGTTAGTAAACTTAAAAATAATTTTATTTCAGCAAATGTTCGAAATGTCCTCCGTTAGTCAACTGACAATAGCCTAATCGATCTACAAATTCCTGCTGCACATTTCGAACCATTTCGGGCGTTAGTAATATGTAATTAAAAATTATTATTAATTTTATTAAATACATAAATAAAAAGCTTACCTCGAGTAGGATTTGAACCTACGACCTGTACTTTGCTAGAGTACCGCGCTAACCAACTGCGCCATCAAGGTTCAAGCCCCAATCGATATAAATTTTGTCTTTATGTATGTAGAACTGATATAAATTCTAAATCTAATGAGATTACAGTAAAATTACTTATATTAATGGAATGTGAGCCTGCAATATCGCAAGGACTCACACATACCAAAGCAACTTGACTAATATTAAATTATTATTAGTTTTTGTTTTGAACGAATAAGTTCAAAGGTAAATATGTAATTAAAAATGATAATTAATTTTATTAAATACATAAATAAAAAGTTTACCTCGAGCAGGATTTGAACCTACGACCTGTACTTTGCTAGAGTACCGCGCTAACCAACTGCGCCATCAAGGTTGGTTAGCGCGGTTCTGTAGCAAAGTACAGGTCGTAGGTTCAAATGCTACTCGAGGGAAACTTTTCATTTATGTATTTAATAAAATTAATAATAATTTTTTATTTTTTATTCTAATTTTTTTTCGGGTTTAGGCAGTCTAACATCAAAATAACGCAACTTATTTTTTTGATTTTTTTTCGACCACAATACTTTCTTTATTATAATTATAATAATTTTTAATTACAATACTTTCTTGTTTAGCAACAAAGTAAAAATCAAGTTTATTTAAGAATTTAACTAAATTTAATATTAAACCTGCATTTGAATCACAAAATTCTTATTTTCGAAATTAAAATCTTCAGTGTCTAAAGAAAAAATAAATACCATTTACGAAATCCGTGTAACAATTCCATGCAACCTTTAAACAGTCGTTTAATTCAACATAAATCTGATATAAGAGTGAAACCAAAAAATACCGCTTTGGCCAGACATACAATTGATTGTGGACCCAGTCGAAAAAACCGAAATTCTATGTATTGAACAAAATGATGAGAAACGTTTATTATTGGAAATACTATATATCAAAATTAATCAAAAGAGTACTTGCAATTCTAAAAGAGACCTGGACAATCTTTCGTCAATATATGACGTTATGTTAACCTTTGTTAACTTCAGTGATTGACATTACTTAGAAATAAACCTACTATGAATTTTAGAAAAATAAGTTGTAAATTCATCAAAATTATCTAAATCTCTCTTACTGTTACATGCATTATTACTATTAATTTTTATATATATCATTTCCAAAATTAACCTTTTTTCATAATTGTTTTCTATATCTAAAATTTCTGTTTCATCATAATTAGTTATGATCGTTTATATATATATATATATATATATATATATATATATATATATATATATATATATATATATGTATATACATATATGTATATAGGAATCTTTCAACCTTAATCCTATCTCAAATCCCTCAGCACAGTGCAGCCATTTCTGTGAGGATTGTAATTATGCTTTACCGAATAGCACCAATTTATCTTCCTGATAAACTGTTGAAGATTACTACTTTGTAGTTTTCCCGATTATAGATACACAATTCTTATTCACAGAATAGTGATTAATTATACCGTGACTGAATCTTTGTTATGCTCTAAGGTTTGGTTTTACTCTACCACTTATTCTTATATTGTATTATATTATCTCTTATTCCATTAATTTGATGTATATGTGTTACACTTAATTATTTGGTCGTGCGTGCGCTGTCCGTCACGTGACGATTTCGCAATAACCTATTCAATGATTGAAAGACTTTATTAGGTTATGCGCATCTGTTTTCGCTAATAGGCAGCATACCAATTCAAGATGTCCACCTTATAATTTTAACCACCATCGAATGATCGCTATTCGGTCAAAGATGAAGGTCAACAAGGCTTTCAATGTATAGCCTATAGCAATAAGGGTCATTCTAAAGAACTTTTCATGCAGATTCTACTATGCATTTGGTTGTCCTCAATAATTTTAGATATTAATATGTCTAAAAATGTCGAACTTCTATTATAGGTAGTAGATCTGTTCTCCGTACTAAACTCAATGCTTAACATTTTTAACACTGGAAATTCCTTCAAATGGTATTACTATTGGGGTTTCTGCAATATACCCACTTTTAGAAAATGCTTCAGTAGCATCAACTTATCGTTTGGGTTGTAATCGTGTATTTTTATTTATGCTTTTTGTAAAAAACATAAATAAACATGTTTCTTACAAAAACCCTGAATAAAAATACAATCCAAAAGATAAGTACCCTAATTCCTCGATTATTATTTATAAGTGTTATGTAAACATGATTTAATATTTTGCTATTTGGCTTTTTACCTTACAACCTACATATATATATATATATATATATATATATATATATATATATATATATATATATATATATATATATAGTGTTATTTTTAAGCATGATAGAACTTCCGATCGCGATGGCTGTGAAATCAGCTGTCAGTTTGCGCCCAATTAGTGGCATTTGTATTAAGTATAGTGTGGCAAATCATCATAAATAGACTCACGCTTAAACACTTCTCTCAAATTATTCAAGTTTACTTTGAAAGTCAGTCGTTGATTCGGGAAACATATAGGGACTTCGTGAATTTTACGGCTCACATAATCGTCCGTCTGAACAGGCCATCCGTAGCACTGTGAATCGATTTCGTACCACACACTCTCTTAAGGATGCAAGAGCATCAACACGTCGAAGGAATGTGCTTTTAATAGGGATAATTGCCGGATAGGGGATGATACCAATCTAGAAGAGGTCCTACAGACCCCATTACATTCAGAAAAATGCATAGTTTAGTGCGGTTTACACGTTGATGACATCTTTGGGCCTTATTTCTTTAAAAATGAGGCTGAAGCTAACGTTACGGTCAATGGGGAACGTTACCGGACCATGATCAATAAATATCTTTTTCAAAATATGGACGACACTAATCCGCATGAGATTTGGATGCAACAGGATGGCGCTTTTATCATACGGCGAACGAAACTATCGATTTATTGCAAACAAGGTTTGGTAATAAATTGATTTCAAGAAATGGATATGTCAACTGGCCACCCAGGTCCTACGATTTCATGCCTCTTGATTATTTCCTATAGGGCTGCGTGAAGTCAGTGGTTTATGCGAATAAACCAGCAACACTGGACGCCTTGAAAGCCAACATTGTTCGTGTGATTAATGATATACGGACACCGCTGCTCGAGAAAGTAACCCAAAATTGGACAGACAGAATGCGCGTTGTCAGGACAATAATTTTTAAACATTAATATTATGCATTGATCTTTAAAATACAAATTGATTGTTTGTCACAAGTTAATTTTTGTGGTTTTTATTCATTTTAAAGTTCTATTAAGCTGAAAAAACCACCACCTACATATGTAGGTATAGAAAGTTATGCAATTAACTTTATTTTTCACTGTTGCTCAATTGACTTATTTTACAACTTTTGGCCAGTTTCGCCAAGATCGGCAATGCCAGAATAACCTTCTTACATCTAAAGCTCATTGAATGAACCTTATTCGAAGCTTAATATAAACTTGACGAAAACTCGAAATGTAAATACAAACATTCATTAGTATTTTAATCTAAATACTTTCTGGTCATATGTAGGGGACATCCGGGTAAGCGCGCCCAGCGTGTAACCCCGCTCACCTTATTATTCTAAAATGTTGCGTTAAAGGTTTTTAAATAATTTTTCATCTAAGTAAAATTAGCGTTAATCACAGTTAATGTTTATTGCAGAATATAATAATTATACAAAAAAAGACGTTAACTAATTGTGCTTTATTGCGTGTTCATTTATTTAGTATTATCTGCTTTATTTAAAGTTTTAATAAGATTTACAGTGAAAAAGGACTTAGCGGATAGGCCGCTCATAGCGGGCAGAAATACCCTCCTGGGCTGCGTTACCCGATTTTAATTTAACACAAATATTTTAATATTCTAGATGGCTTCAACATATAAAAGAATAACAAATAGAAGTTCGTGGACTTCAGAAGCTCTACAAAATGCCATTAATTATATTATTAATGATAAAAAGGAGTGCGGCAAAGCACCACAAAATTTGTTAAAAACCTTTTTTAGGAATTTCGTATTCAACTTTGGAAGAGCACTTAAAATCAAATAATGCATCTCAACCTCAACCCCCAAAAAGAAATCGTTGAGCATTCCAAATGTTTATCTAAAATGTTTTACGGGCTAATTCCAATGAACTTGAAAAGGGTAATATTTAAACTTGCGGAACAAAATTGTATTCCACGCAGTTTTAATAAAACAAAAAAAATGGCGGGTAAAGATTGGTTTAGTTCCTTCACGAAAACGCATCCGGAAATTAGCCTCGGGAAACCTGAGGCAACTGGTTTGGGACGAATTGCTGGTTCCAACGAAGAAAGTGTCAAACAGGTATTTAAAAATTTAGGAGATACATTGCAGAAGTTATAAGTTGCCCCTATCGCATAATTTATAATGTGGATGAGACAGGTGTCACTGCTGTACAGGTTCCCACTAAAGTGATCTCTCTTAAAGGCGTAAAACAACTGGGTAAAGCAGTAAGTTTTGAACGCGGAAGAGACATCACTATTGTTGGTTGCATTGTGCATCAGGAACCTTTATTCCATCAATGTTCATATATCCAAGGGCAAGAATGTCTGAACAACTAAAGCGAAATGGATCATTGGATGCACTTTATGCCTGCTCCCAAAAGGGAGAAGATTCATTAGTGGAGTGGCTCCATGACTTCAAATGTCACACAGTTTGTTCTAAGGCTAATCCTATTTTGCTTGTCCTTGACAATCACGCTAGTCATTGTTCTCTGTCCGCATACAACTTTTGTCAGGAAAACGGTATCGAAATGGTTTCTTTTCCACCACATACCAGCCATACTATTTTTGGCTCTTTAAAAAAGGCTTATTCAAACAAGTATTCTATGTTTATGAGACACAAAAAAATTACTCCATGCGATGTACCTGAAATTTTTAATTTGGCATTTGTAAAGATTGCATCTGTAGAAAAAGTCCAAAAGGGATTTCAAATAAATGGAATCTGGGCTTATGGCACGAATGTTTTTGGTAAAGATGATTTTTTACCAACAACACTTCTAACAGAAATGCACGAATATAATAATTGTAGAAGTTCCTCCTGTTAATATAAGTGTGTTGTCCGTCAAAATACGCAAAATCTTAATCTTAATAACATAAATGAATTTAGAGCAAGCACATCAAAGACTACAGACTATAATGCCCAAAAAAGCAAGTGCGCTTCGACATGCTCCCACTAATGGCTTGTGCTAACAAAGAAAATATGGGTCCCAAACGAAAAAAGGAACCAGGTTGGGAATATTAAAAGTTTTAACGGCTTCACCAAAAATGGAATATTTGGAGATGAAGAAACGACAAAAATTGAAACAACAAAGGGTAAAAACTCACGTGGAACGAAACTTTTAAAACAATAAACGTTACAAAAACCTTCAGAGCTAAAAAGTCAAGATACAGTTAAAAAGAAAATTTGAAGAATTCAACAGTAGTGACGAATCAGACGAGGACTATGTGATGATGAAAGTTCTGATAACATGGATGAAGACATGGAAGATGAAATTTGCATTATAAGTAAGGAATTTGGAAAAACAGAAATGTGGTACCAATGCAATTTGTGCAAGAAATGGGTGCATAACGACTGTACCGGTGATGATAGTTTCAAACCCTACTTTTGTGATTTTTGTTCATAAAATGTGTTTTTTAAAAATATAATCTAAAGGAACTGATTTTTACGCTTATTCTTTCCTTCATTTTATTAAATTTTATGTTTGTGATTTGAGCGGTGTTACCCGATGTAATGGACGGGTTACCCCCTAAGTCGGATACCCCGACACAAAATTTTTAAAAATATACAAAAGTAACATAAATACATTTATTTTGAAACAAAATTTCGGTATACTCCTATAGCCAATAAGTTTACTTAACACATTTTATATAAAGTGCCGCAACAGGTATGATAGGTTTTTAAAAATCTTAAGATATGCTCAAGTCGTCGGGGCTGCCCGGATCTCCCCTACTTGATAACGTAAAAGTGCATCTTCAGTTGGGTTAAAGTTTTTAAATCATTTCCGAAATATTCTGTAATTGATAGTATGCCAACTAACGATGTAGATAACCGTTTTCAATAGAACTGTCATTCGAAAGAACTTTTCTGCATATTTTAAATATTCATTTACCTCAATTATTTCTTCTGGCAAATTGAAGTCAAAGATCAATGTCTTTATTGTTGATCACAAGAACCTCCACTCATGACCAACTGTTTCAAAAGGAGGTCAAACTAATCAACAACAAGCTTGACACGCAATAAATCACTTGACTAACCTACTATATCGTTGAAAAGTTTTATTAGATTATGCGCAGTATATCCATCCGATGTGGTTGTAGCTAAAAGTAATTCTTTCTTAAACTTAATTAAGAATAGGAGAATAGATGGAAAAAAATCTGTTGTAGCCATACATTTCTTATGAGTAAGTCGTGTTTTAGTAAATAGGAGCAAGAGTTTAACCGCGATACTGATATTTTTTACTTATTCATATTTGCTCTTACATTAAATGTACAAAATATATGTTATCAATTAAACACTTTTATTTTTATATAATACAATATACATAATCTTTGGTTTGATATTTACTTCAATTCGAAATATCCCATTCTATTTAAATTTACATTAATCAAATACGTTTGATCTTTGCTTGTCAAATATGAAAATCAAGGCTATATTAAATGTTATTTTTTTCCGATTTGGCATAACTTTTTACATAAGATGTATACATTAATTTTTAACGCTTATTTAGATTCATATTAAATACTCTATAAGAGAAAATTGTATAAAATTGAATTATCATTAAAAAGTGCTTGTAGTGTTTATTATAACAAAGGGCCGGTACACAAGATTGAGTGACTGCGTTAGAAAAATACAACATCTCTTTCTTAGCTTACACATTTGTCTATACAAAACAATAAGAACAGTAAAGATATAATTTGAGGTGTTTTAAGGTCATTTGGATCCGTCTCTGTAAATCCCGGTATTGTTTATAACAATTTACCCGTAATCTATCGTGTCACAACTTCAACTACCTACCCCCGTTTTTAAAAGTTATAAAAAAACAAGAAATATTATATGTGAAAATGTTCATATTTATTACCAAAGGTATTAATTTTCTAAATATGCATTCGTCCGTAACAAACCTTATAGGTCTCGAATTTTCTAGTAACAAAGATGTCTTTTGATTTGCGGTGTGTTTTGACGTAATTAATTATTAAACTAATGACGTTTTTACACCAAGAATGTGCGCATAGAAATTTTCATTGATTAGCTACGCTCCTTCGGTAAAAGCAGTTTCAATCGGACACTTGATTTCTACCCTAACATATTGTTTTCTTTTTCTTTTCAACCCTTACTCAAATATCAGTTTCACACATTCAAATATTGCCTACATAAAATAAAATATCCCAAAAAACATTATCAAATCACAACTTATCATTAAGATATTAAAAACCCATTAATTACCTTTTCTTTCGTGGTAAAAATCGCGATCTGAGAATGTTTATTATAATATTACAATTTTCTCGGTTCGCTACCTACAGTATCAAACCCATTACATTCCAAATGCTAAATAGATCCACTAGCCTATATAATTTCATACGTAAAATATTTATACGTAATTTGCGCATGTGTTTATAAATGAACAGCTTTTATGGGTTAGATGTTTTGTGTATGAAATTATCATAGACTCGGATATGAGTAGTTAAAAAATACTAACTGCTACCTCCAACGGTTGTGGGGAACATTTAAGAATTCCATCGATTCTTATTACACTTATTCATCTACAGTATTTTGTGTGTGAAATAAACTTATTGTTTTATTATAAGTTTTGTTATGAACGAATAAGTGCAAAGGTAAATATGTGATTAAAAATTATTAAAATCCTACTGAGGTAAACTTTTTATTTATATATTTAATAAAATTAGTAATAATTTCTAAACTTATTGTTGTTTACAGAATCTAATTTTTGTTAACGAGCAGATGAAATTGTTTTAAAAGCAAATATCTGTTATTTGTTAAAAAGCGTCATTTTTCGTAAGGCGTTAACAAACAAAACAGATTTTAATGTTGTAAGTAATTAAACTTTATTAACGTTTACGAGACATATGAATACAACAAAAGCAGTTAATGGACCATTAAAATTTATAACTACAGTTAACACATTTTTTTTTAATATCTGGATCATAAAAAGCAATATAAAATATAATTTAAATATCATAAATCTACATGTACTATGTTCCTTTTGATGGTACAAAAAAGGTTACGTTAGAACTGGTAAGCTGAAATAACAACTTTGTATTTATAGCAAGCTTAATAATTTCTGTTATTTAAGTTAAATGTGTATTAATGACACAAATTATAATTTACATGTACCAAATCTTTAATATTATACTGAATGCAAATTACGTGTTTAATCAATCGAATTCAAAGTTATGCAATTTTATTATCACTGCCACTGGCTGCTCTTGGCGTGCCCGCTGCAACTATCTGCCCAAATTATATATCCCTCAATGCCTAACTAACTGATCTACATAGGAAGATGATATGCGGGAGTAGTCTGCCATCGGACCAAAAGGATCAGAAGGATTGAAGGAGTGGAAATTTTGCGATAACGTCAAGAGTAATTTCCAATGTTTAGAATTCTATTAAATCTTTTTCTTTGATGTTGCGAATGAGTCAGATACAAAACCGTTAAAATGTTACTTAAAGCAAAACCCTTAAAAAGTAATTTATCTTTTCGTCAAAGATGCGTTTTATTAAATATTAAACGTAATGAAAATATAAAAATATTTATAATCAGATGAAGGTAATACAACTGTTTTTAAATATTAACAACAATAACATTAAAGCGGAATAACTAAATAACTGTTGGAACCACGAACGTATCGTCAACTACCAAAAGATCCTAAAAAAAGTTTCTTTTGAAAACTAAAGAACTTATTAAATTATACTCTATTCCTGAAGAAATAAAAATGAAACTAACTAACTCCGAAGCTCCTCTATAAAAACTATACGGTTTATCAAAAATCCATGAACCTAATGTTCCTTAAGGGCCTATTGTTAATGCAATTTAACACAGATGGTGATATAATGGTCAGTCTTGACGTTGTCTCATTTTTTACAAAACTTCCTCTAAAAGAAATTGGTAATGTACTGATCATATTTTTTCAAAAGACATAACGATTCTACGACTTATTTTTAGTGGAATAATAAATTCTTTGAACAGCTGGATGGTGTAGCAATGAGTACCTTCTTAATCTATGCACCTAAAAAACCTTTTGTTTGCAATAGATGATACATTTGTTAATTGGAGACAGAGAGAAAAATCATTACCATGAATTTTTAGTAATACTATCTAAAACTAATAATTCTTTATCATTTAAGGTTTGCCGAACGCCGATACACACCGATAGATATCTTCAAAAATTATCAGACCACTACCTTTTGAAAGATGAATATAAATATTTAACAAAATCACTACAAGCTAATGGATATACTCTTAAAAATATTAATAATGGTACTATTCCTGTTAGACATAACCATAAAGAAAAACTAGTGCTTAATGTTGATACTGTTTTTTCCCTTTTATAACCAATATTACAAATAGAATTTAAAAAACCCTAATTGACCATGTGTTATGTTCTCTTGTATAAATTGGTTACATTTCTATAATTTCTACTCCATGGAATCATTCGTCTTTACTTTTACCGTCGGAATACATTTTACTTAATTCCTATTGGTGCAATTGTGTTCGTTAGTCTCGAACCCTTGTTTCCGTTTTTTTTTTAGTTTTGTTTCCTGCCCGTTAGTGTGCCTAGAAAATTGTTAATTCGCTACTCACTTGAATCGCTATTCGTTTGACGCGATTTTATTATAAAAACAGATATTTCCGGATTTATCGTTCAACGACCAAATAGTTTTGTGCCTGAACCTTATGCTAGTTCTCGTCACTTAATTAACGTGATATTTATGTCTTTAAAGCATTCAAGAATGTTGTTTTCTTAATATCTACTTAAACGCTTGTGGCTACCAGCTTACAAGGTCAGTACTCCTTTTTGTATAATTTCGTCACCTAATGTCCTATTCTCTTCCGTAGCGTTTTATTACGTGTTTTATCTACTTTTCTACTACTTCGCTACGTCATCAACGCCGCTGTCATCTTAATTTTCCATCGATTCACGCTTCGACCGAAGAAATTCAATTTCAAGGAACTACAACCAGTAGTCCTTTCAGGTCAAGATTGCTAATAATTTGCTATTCAACTATCAAGTAACTTGCCCCGCCGAAATTATTCATTTTAGTAAATTCTCATTTTACTTCCTTAAGTTCAAAGATTGCGTTTTACGCCATCTCTACTGTACAATCATAATTTATATTTCAAAATCTAACTGTAACTATTTGCCTATTTATTTCTATTCTAAATTCATATTCTTAAGCTTGCATTGTTACTAAATTTGTAAATCAAATTTACCTTGAACTACTTGCTTGCCTATTCAAACATAATTTATTGTATTAACTTCAGTATTCGAACCTGTCGATAATCATTGAGTAATTAACGTATTCATTTGTCGGACCAACCTATTGCTTATGGTCCGATTTGTTATTGCTTTTTTCCATCTAGCTCGTATTGCTTCGGCCAACGTTACTTGCGTAAGGAAACGACACCGAAGGATACTTATTCAGGTAAGGTTCTTGATGTACTTAATCGCTTGCTCACTTCGAGTAAACCGAATTCTGAATATTTTGGAACGGTAACGTAACTGATTTTGCACATTTTGCTTAAAAGTTCATATAAGGTAAATTGGATTCAATCATTCTTGTTATATTAACTCAATATTTAACTTAACCATTGTATTACAATCTACCCCTACGGGTACCCCTCTTATTTATCGAATTTATATATTCATGTTACCACTTATTTTGAAGTTCATTATAATTTAGTTAACCCCATTTTGCTTACTTATTTGTCACTCACCGATAAGCTATTAGTTCTTCGTATTTCGAACTAGAAGCTGTAACTATAACGACAATTACCCAAGAAATACGTGGCGTCCATTCTCTTAACTATTCTTTACTCAATTATTGCTCACAACGTCATACTTAAAATTCTAGATTTACCAGCCAACCCCCAATGTTTGCCTACTTGTACTGAGCCACCGAGCCCTTGCATTTTAAATTTTGTTGCCATCGAAAGTTACCGTAACACATGCATTAGGACTGTTTTTAAACCTACAACAAAAATTAAAGAACACTTTAGCTCACCTACAAATGTTTCAAAATCCATTGTCATTTTTCGGAATGTATAAGTTATATTGTTCTTGTTGGAAATTCTACATTAAAACCAAAAAACGTAACTTCAATACTAGACGTAAAAAACATATGAGATTTTATAGATTGACAACCAGAGAAATCTGCTGTAGCTGGTGTGCTTCAAATAATTTAAAACGTGATATACGATTTGACAATATGGTAATATTGTCAAGATAAACTCATTGTTATGTTCCCTTACAACTCCAGTAGACTCCGATTAAATAGGTTTTGATATCTTATAATTAAAAAAAGGCGCAATGGTACGTCTTAATTTTAGCTTTTGACTAGGGGTTTAGCTGTGTTTTCTATTAGTCCTTAAAGTAAAAAAAGGAAAAAGTCACGTATTTGATTCCCTCCCCAAGGGAGAGGGCGGGTTGCTTGAGCTTTCCAAGCTCCTTCAGTTACACTCATGGAATGCCAACATACATAGGTACATCACGTATATATGAATGGTGGGATTATGGAGGGTGCGGTCAGGATAGGATCGGAAGGAACGGAGTTAGGGAAAATACAACCCTATCATTCGCCTAAGTAGCCGCACATGGTGTGCATATATGCAGTGACCATGCCGCTACATATGTATGAGGAAAACCCCCTGAAAAAACCTCATAAAAGGTAGACGGTAACGGGAATCGAGCCCATTACCTCCGAGTGCTAAGCAGGTCATGCCACCACTGCTCTACTAGCTCGGTTCTTTAAGTAAATGCTTTACCAATTAAATAATGTGTAGTTACCACTACAATATTATAACATATATACTTAAAATTAAAATTAATATTAAACGTATACATTGTATTTTCACTTTACAATAACAATTATTAACCAAAAACTATTTCTTTGTTAGATTTGATTAGATCCTTAACTGGTATGTCAATTTTCTATTTATGAATCCTGTTATCAATTTCAAATTAAACTTTTTCACAACTTTACACTTGCATCCATCATCACTCGATTAAATTTTGTCAAATTTGTTCATTGATTATCACAATTTTTATTGTTATCGTTCGTTCGTTACAGGGTGATTTGATTTGTCATCATCAAGGCAGATTATTAAAGTTCTAGATATTCTTTACTAAAATAAAATTAGAATCCATAGTTGGCTTTATACGTTTATCAAACTGTTACACTAATAACAGGCGTATATTTGCGTTTTCATATTTCATGTTCATTTCAGTTAATTGTAAAAGATTTTACCATTTACAGAGGACGATAGCTATAATTGTTATCGAAACGGTTAAATTTATATAACTGATAAATAAAAAAATACACGATTTAATACCCAAAAGATAAGTGTTTACATTTTCATTCCAACGTATGGAATTTAAAACTGTAAATGAATTGTGTTTGATCTAATTTTTTGATGCCTTTTGGCGGTAAAAAATTGGTAAAGTAGAATTTAACTATTCGTTCAAAATTTTTAATGTCTAAATAACAATCCAATTTATATCAAAATGTTCAATAATAGTTTTTAAAAAGTTTATATAACTTTAGTAGAAGTGAGACACTTGTCGCCGCCATCTTGGATTTTGACGTCACTTCCGGTTTTACACGCCCACGTGGGGGACCGGTTTTTCCACCCTTATTTTTACTCGCTTACGTGTAGGACGTGTTTTTCACCCTATTTTGCACATCCACGTGTGAGACCGGGTTTTCCACCCTTATTTTTACTCGCTTACGTGTACGACGCATTTTCATCCCTATTTTACACACTCGCGTGTGAGACCGTATTTTCATCCCGTTTTTCATGCCTAATTATTTTATATACCCACGTGTGAGACCGGTTTTCCACCCTTATTTTTACTCGCTTACGTGTACGACGCATTTTTCATCCCTATTTTTACACACTCGCGTGTGAGACCGTATTTTCATGCCGTTTTCATGCCTAATTATTTTATATACCCTCGTGTGAGACCGTATTTTCAACCTGTTTATCCCTAATTATTTTTACATACACCCACGTGTGGGACCGTATTTTCAACCTTTCTTTTATCCCTAATTATTTTTACTCGCTTACGTATAGGACGTGTATTTTAATCCTTATTTTTAATAAACTTATGACGCCGGTTAAAGTTGTCACCTAAACATATGGCAACACTGCTTTGGATTTTGACGTCACAAGACCGCCTGCGAGGGACGTACATTTCAACCCTGACAGTATTTTCAACCTTTTGTCTGTATTAAGAGCCCTTTGGTGGGATCCCTAAAGGATAGGCAAATGCATGCGCACGTAGGATCGTTTTTTACCTATTTTAAGGGTTAATAAACGGTAGGATATTTTTTAGTATTAAAAGAAACTAATCAAGGTAAAGATAACGTATACATTTGATTTAAAAATACACTATTAAATACTATAATGACAATAAACAGTTAATGGTATTGCATAATCAGTTAATTACCCTGTTATACAATGTGAATGTACGGTTTAGCGACTATTTAAAATGTGTTTATTAATATTTATTAGGATTCCGTTTTTTGTCAAAAAAGAGATTGCATGATTGTTGTTATTAAATTTATTAGGTTCCTTTTAATCCCATATCTAGATTGTGATCCTCTACTTGGTTTAAAATTCATTTGAATATATTTTAAAATGAAATTACTTTAAAAAATAAAACGTGTAATTAACTAATTGATTAACCTGCTTACAGCAATAGTAATCACTGAAAATTAAGGAATGTCGCTTTTATTTATTTACCTTTTAATACGTATCATTTATATGCAATATATTCTGGTTTTAAATATGAGTCACAATGTATCGCAATGCTTTCTGCTTTAATTATAGGTCATAATTAAATCTAGCTGTCGCTCAAGGTAATCACTACCAAATTAATCTCATCTACAACAAGAAACTTAATATCAATAATGTTAACAAAGTATTTTTATAATGCCATTTCTGCATAGTTTAATGTCCATGTATGGACATATTTTAGTCTTGGGAGATCGGATTTTGTCACAAAATACAAGCACAGGAACAATTACAAGTACAAGCACAAGCGCAAGCACAGGTACATACAAACACACAAACACGAAAAACGAAAAATCGCAAACACGAAAACGAAAATTCGCAAACACGAAAATTCGTAAACACACAAACTCACAAACACAAAAAACGAAAAACGAAAATTCGCAAATACGAAAAATAACAAACACACAAACGCGCAGAGTACGAAAAACGCAAACACGAAAATCGTAAACACAAAATTCTCAAACACGAAAACCGCAAACATACAAAAGCACAAACACGAAAAAACGAAAACACACAAAACGAAAAGCACGCAAAGCTGCCGAATGAATTAAGACTGGGATTTGGAGTCTATAAACAAAATGATTCTCTCTGTCTCTGTCTCTGTCCCTGTCTCTGTCTCTCTCTCTGTCTCTGTCTCTGTCTTCTGTCTCTGTCTCTGTCTCTGTCTCTGTCTCTGTCTCTGTCTCTGTCTCTGTCTCTGTCTCTGTCTCTGTCTCTGTCTCTGTCTGTGTCTGTCTCTGTCTCTGTCTCTGTCTCTGTCTCTGTCTCTGTCTCTGTGTCTGTCTGTGTCGGAGTCTGTCTGTGTATGTGTCTGTGTCTGTGTCTGTGTCTGTGTCTGTCTCTGTCTCTGTCTCTGTCTCTGTCTCTGTCTCTGTCTTTGTCTCTGTCTCTGTCTCTGTCTCTGTCTCTGTCTCTGTCTCTGTGTCTGTCTCTGTCTCTGTCTCTGCCTCTGTCTCTGTGTCTGTGTCTGTCTCTGTCTCTGTCTCTGTCTCTGTCTCAGTCTCTGTCTCAGTCTCTGTCTCAGTCTCTGTCTCTGCCTCTGTCTCTGTCTCTGTCTCTGTCTCTGTCTCTGCCTCTGTCTCTGTCTCTGTCTCTGTCTCTGTTTCTGCTCTGTCTCTGTCTCTGTCTCTGTCTCATCCTCCGTCTCCGTCTCCGTCTCTGTCTCTGTCTCTGTCTCTTAATCGCATACGGTCGAGGTGCGTGTCTGGGTAGTTGATTAGAAGCACATACAAGTCGAAACACATTCTTCTTGTGGCTGGGGATCGATTTCAAGCATCTCAACACTTGTGCCGCATACATCTTTCTTCAATTTTATCTGCACTCTGTTTTGAGGCTGTAGTACGTTTTTCTAATACATAAACAGAATCTTCAATACTGTGATACGTGTAGCAGCAAAACACATTAGCTAGTTAGTTTCACCTCTATATTACTTTACATGCAAGCCTGATCTAATCATAAATAAATACATCTGTTAAAAAAGCTAATTAAACATAACCCACGGCCTGGGTATAGCAAGCAACGCTTCCAATTATAGCTTTTAGACAACACAATAGGGCCTACAACTAAATACAATCGACTAGCACTGCTTTAGTACGAGGATCAAACGAAAACGCGCATGAACGCACGCACGCACGTACCGACGCACGCACGCATGTACGCACGCACGCACGTACACGTACGCACGCACGCAAGCTACGCTCGCACGACGCACGTATGCGCGCAGCGCTCACGACGTACGTACGCTCGCACGCACGCACGTATGTGCACACACACACACACACACACACACACACACACACACACACACACACACACACACACGAGAGAGCGCGAAAACACGCTAAAGCGAAAAACTTGTAAACTTGCAAACATGAATCAAGACGGTGGAGCACCGCTAGGAAAAAAAAACAGGTTTATTAACAAAACCGAAGGAAAGCTTAACGTTTTGAAAATATATTATTATTATTATTATTATAAACAACAATACATTATTATTTTAATAACATGCTTTATCGGTTTTCTTCTTCTTCTTGAACCGTGAGTCGTCCTCATCATCATCATCATGATTTTGAGATTTGCCCTTCTCCCTACCTCATAGCTCTTCTTTCTCTTCTGTGAACCATCATCTTGGATGTGAGATACACCCAGCTCAACCACCTCATCGCTTTCATCATTATCTTGAACGGTTATGTTGTAATAGTTTATTAACAAGTCAGTAAAATCTCTAATGTCCGCTGATGTTGGCTCATAAACAGGAGAATACATTATAGTAATGCTCACTCGATGACAGTTACACTTTAAAGAGCGAAACACACGAGAAACGAGAACGCAGCTAGCCTTGGGTCTTGTGCGCAAGCGTACTCGTCAACGTTCGGGTAGAATCGGACATCTTCGGGGGATGTCTGAAGTATTGACCTAACCACACTCTAACATAGCCCCAGGGGGCATGTTTATAAAATCTAAATGCCTCTTTTATGGTCGAGATATTTTCTCCTAAGACGCCAGAACGCAGCTAGCCTTTGGTCCTATGCGCAAGCGTGCTCGCCCATGTTCGGGTAGAATCGGACATCTTCGGGGGATGTCTGAAGTATTGACCTAACCACACTCTAACATAGCCCCTGGGGGCATGTTTATAAAATCTAAATGCCTCTTTTATGGTCGAGATATTTTCTCCTAAGACGCCAGAACGCAGCTAGCCTTTGGTCTTGTGCGTAAGCGTGCTCGTCAATGTTCGGGTAGAATCGGACATCTTCGGGGATGTCTGAAGTATTGACCTAACCACACTCTAACACAGCCCTGGGGCATGTTTTTAAATCTAAACGCCTCTTTTATGATAGAGCTGTTTTCTCCTAAGACGCCAGAACGCAGCTAGCCTTTGGTCTTGTGCGTAAGCGTGCTCGTCAATGTTCGGTAGAATCGGACATCTTCGGGGATGTCTGAAGTATTGACCTAACCACACTCTAACATAGCCCTGGCATGTTTATAAAATCTAAATGCCTCTTTTATGGTCGAGATATTTTCTCCTAAGACGTAGACAGCAGCCTTTGGTCTTGGCAAGCGTGCTCGTCATTCAAATCGACATCTGATGGGATTAACATCTAACTAGCTGATGTTTAAATACTTTTTGATAGTTCTTGACAGACGCAGCACCTTTGGTGTCTGTCGCAATTTCAATCGACCTGATTGTTTATAACATCTAACACGTCCTCTAAATTTATGGTCGAGGCATTTTCGCCTAAGACGCGTCATAAAAGAGGCGTTTAGATTTATAAACATGCCCCAGGGCTGTGTTAGAGTGTGGTTAGGTCAATACTCAGACATCCCCGAAGATGTCCGATTCTACCCGAAACGGCACGCTTGCATAGACCAAAGGCTAGCTGTTCTGGCGTCTTAGGAGAAAATATCTCGACCATAAAAGAGGCATTTAGATTTTATAAACATGCCCTGGCTATGTTAGAGGTGGTTAGGTCAATACTAGACATCCCCGAAGATGTCCGATTCTACCAACGTTGACGAGTACGCTTGCACAAGACCCAAGGCTAGCTGCGTTCTCGTTTCTCGTGTGTTTCGCTCTTTAAAGTGTAACTGTCATCGAGTGAGCATTACTATAATGTATTCTCCTGTTTATGAGCCAACATCAGCGGACATTAGAGATTTTACTGACTTGTTAATAAACTATTACAACATAACCGTTCAAGATAATGATGAAAGCGATGAGGTGGTTGAGCTGGGTGTATCTCACATCCAAGATGATGGTTCACAGAAGAGAAAGAAGAGCTATGAGGTAGGGGAGAAGGGCAAATCTCAAAATCATGATGATGATGATGAGGACGACTCACGGTTCAAGAAGAAGAAGAAAACCGATAAAGCATGTTATTAAAATAATAATGTATTGTTGTTTATAATAATAATAATAATAATATATTTTCAAAACGTTAAGCTTTCCTTCGGTTTTGTTAATAAACCTGTTTTTTTCTAGCGGTGCTCCACCGTCTTGATTCATGTTTGCAAGTTTACAAGTTTTTCGCTTTAGCGTGTTTTCGCGCTCTCGTGTGTGTGTGTGTGTGTGTGTGTGTGTGTGTGTGTGTGCACATACGTGCGTGCGTGCGAGCGTACGTAGGTCGTGCGACGCTCGCGCGCATAGCGTGCGTGCGAGCGTGCTAGCTTGCGTGCGTGCGTACGTGTGTACGTGCGTGCGTGCGACATGTACGTGCGTGCGTGCGTACGTACGTGCGTGCGTGCGTTCATGCGCGTTTTTCGTTTGATCCTCGTACTAAAGCAGTGCTAGTCGATTGTATTTAGTTGTAGGCCCTATTGTGTTGTCTAAAAGCTATAATTGGAAGCGTTGCTTGCTATACCCAGGCCGTGGGTTATGTTTAATTAGCTTTTTAACAGATGTATTTATTTATGATTAGATCAGGCTTGCATGTAAAGTAATATAGAGGTGAAACTAACTAGCTAATGTGTTTTGCTGCTACACGTATCACAGTATTGAAGATTCTGTTTATGTATTAGAAAACGTACTACAGCCTCAAAACAGAGTGCAGATAAAATTGAAGAATGATGTATGCGGCACAAGTGTTGAGATGCTTGAATTCGATCCCCCAGCCACAAGAAGAATGTGTTTTGACTTGTATGTGCTTCTAATCAACTACCCAGACACGCACCTCGACCGTATGCGATTAAGAGACAGAGACAGAGACAGAGACGGAGACGGAGACGAGGCTGAGACAGAGACAGAGACAGAGACAGAGACAGAGACAGAGACAGAGACAGAAACAGACAGAGACAGAGACAGAGACAGAGGCAGACGAGACTGAGACAGAGACTGAGACAGAGACTGAGACAGAGACAGAGACAGAGACAGACACAGACACAGAGACAGAGGCAGAGACAGAGACAGAGACACAGAGACAGAGACAGAGACAGAGACAGAGACAGAGACAGAGACAGAGACAGAGACAGAGACAGACACAGACACAGACACAGACATACACAGACAGACTGACACAGACAGACACAGAGACAGAGACAGAGACAGAGACAGAGACAGAGACAGACAGAGACAGAGAGAGACAGAGAGAGAGATAGAGACAGAGACAAAGACAGAGACATAGACAGAGACAGAGACAGAGACAGAGACAGAGACAGAGACAGAGACAGAGACAGAAACAGAGACAGAGACAGAGAGAGAGACAGAGACAGAGACAGAGACAGACAAGAGACAGACACAGACACAGAGACAGAGGCAGAGACAGAGACAGAGACAGAGACAGAGACAGAGACAGAGACAGAGACAGAGACAGAGACAGAGAGACAGAAACAGAGACAGAGACAGAGAGAGAGACAGAGACAGAGACAGGGACAGAGACAGAGACAGAGAATCATTTTGTTTATAGACTCCAAATCCCAGTCTTAATTCATTCGGCAGCTTTGCGTGCTTTTCGTTTTGTGTGTTTTCGTTTTTTCGTGTTTGTGCTTTTGTATGTTTGCGGTTTTCGTGTTTGAGAATTTTTGTGTTTACGATTTTTCGTGTTTGCGTTTTTTCGTACTCTGCGCGTTTGTGTGTTTGTTATTTTTCGTATTTGCGAATTTTCGTTTTTCGTTTTTTGTGTTTGTGAGTTTGTGTGTTTACGAATTTTCGTGTTTGCGAATTTTCGTTTTTCGTGTTTGCGATTTTTTCGTTTTTTCGTGTTTGTGTGTTTGTATGTACCTGTGCTTGCGCTTGTGCTTGTACTTGTAATTGTTCCTGTGCTTGTATTTTGTGACAAAATCCGATCTCCCAAGACTAAAATATGTCCATACATGGACATTAAACTATGCGAGAAATGGCATTATAAAAATACTTTGTTAACATTATTGATATTAAGTTTCTTGTTGTAGATGAGATTAATTTGGTAGTGATTACCTTGAGCGACAACTGGATTTAATTATGACCTATAATTAAAGCAGAAAGCATTGCGATACATTGTGACTCATATTTAAAACCAGAATATATTGCATATAAATGATACGTATTAAAAGGTAAATAAATAAAAGCGACATTCCTTAATTTTCAGTGATTACTATTGCTGTAAGCAGGTTAATCAATTAGTTAATTACACGTTTTATTTTTTAAAGTAATTTCATTTTAAAATATATTCAAATGAATTTTAAACCAAGTAGAGGATCACAATCTAGATATGGGATTAAAGGAACCTAATAAATTTAATAACAACAATCATGCAATCTCTTTTGACAAAAACGGAATCCTAATAAATATTAATAAACACATTTTAAATAGTCGCTAAACCGTACATTCACATTGTATAACAGGGTAATTAACTGATTATGCAATACCATTAACTGTTTATTGTCATTATAGTATTTAATAGTGTATTTTAAATCAAATGTATACGTTATCTTTACCTTGATTAGTTTCTTTTAATACTAAAAATATCCTACCGTTTATTAACCCTTAAAATAGGTAAAAAACGATCCTACGTGCGCATGCATTTGCCTATCCTTTAGGGGATCCCACCAAAAGGGCTCTTAATACAGACAAAAGGTTGAAAATACTGTCAGGGTTGAAATGTACGTCCCTCGCAGGCGGTCTTGTGACGTCAAAATCCAAAGCAGTGTTGCCATATGTTTAGGTGACAACTTTAACCGGCGTCATAAGTTTATTAAAATAAGGGATGAAAATACACGTCCTATACGTAAGCGAGTAAAAATAATTAGGGATAAAAGAAAGGTTGAAAATACGGTCCCACACGTGGGTGTATGTAAAATAATTAGGGATAAACAGGTTGAAAATACGGTCTCACACGAGGGTATATAAAAATAATTAGGCATGAAAACGGCATGAAAATACGGTCTCACACGCGAGGTGTAAAATAGGGATGAAAATGCGTCGTACACGTAAGCGAGTAAAAATAAGGGTGGAAAACCCGGTCTCACACGTGGTATATAAAATAATTAGGCATGAAAACGGATGAAAATACGGTCTCACACGCGAGTGTGTAAAAATAGGGATGAAAATGCGTCGTACACGTAAGCGAGTAAAATAAGGGTGGAAAACCCGGTCTCACACGTGGATGTGCAAAATAGGGGTGAAAAACACGTCCTACACGTAAGCGAGTAAAAATAAGGGTGGAAAAACCGGTCCCCCACGTGGGCGTGTAAAACCGGAAGTGACGTCAAAATCCAAGATGGCGGCGACAAGTGTCTCACTTCTACTAACTTTCCTTGATGCGAAATCAAATGGGCGTCAAAAATTAAATTAATTAATTAATTAAATAAGATACAAAACGAGCAATCCGCATTTACGATATTTGTGACACGCGGGTGGTTTCGGAGAACGTTCTGTAAATCATTATTATTGCTGTGACGTTGTTACGAACATTTGCAGGTTGCATAATTCATATTTTTCTAATTTTCACTTTATGGGTTGGAAGGCAGAGTGTTTTTCCACACCAAATATTTGTGATTGTAGCATTGTAAAATTAAATTAACATTCGAAACATGGCAGCATTATTTGATAGCATCACACTTAGGTTAATGTTAATCCAAGGGACCATCATAAAATAACAATAATTATAACAAATAAAATACATCCACGTACCACACAAAATTAAAAAAACACCGAACGCGTTTCAACAGCTACGATATCATCACCAGCGGTCGACTAGGGCGAACTAAAGAAAATTTGTAATATATATATATATATATATATATATATATATATATATATATCATCAGCGAGTAACACTTCGTTGCTTATTCGGCGAAAGTGAAAGTGAAAGTTATGAAAGTTTAATGAGTTGTAAGTAGCCTATAGTTCCATGATAATCTTTATTCATTAGAATTTGTTTGTTTTTGAAGATCTCTAAACTTTCATAACAATCAAGTTATGAAACTTGATTGTTATGAAAGTTTAGAGATCTACAAAAAAAATTCTAATGAATAATAATGATCAAGGATAAGCAACGATGCGTTACTCGCTGATGGTATATATATATATATATATATATATATATATATATATATATATATATTAGAAATTTTCTTTAGTTCACCTAGTCGACCGCTAGTGATGACAGCGTAGCTATTGAAACGCGTTCGGTGTTTTTTAATTTTGTGTGGTACGTGGGTATATTTTGTCCTGCCACAGTTCCAGTGTTCCAGATTTTTCAACAGTAATTATAGTAATACTCGCACACGCAAAATAATATCACTAATTTACACAGAATATTAGTGATACAAACTACTCGTAACACCAACGCAAGGAAGTGATGACACTTGGTACAAGTATAAAACATGTAAATGTACTCAGTATTTACAATGCAATTCTCTATCATACTGAGCGCCCATTCGGTCCTTTGTGGCCGTAGACTGATTAAGCTGTCCAATAACTTTATTATATGTAACAAATGAGTATGACAGGAAAATAACGTACTAGAAGACGAAACAAATTGTTATTGACTTTCTTGTTTGATTATTATAACTAGTGAAAACTTGAGGAAAATAAAAAGATAAAATGATTATTTGGTGTATTCAGTAAAAATGCGAAGACTTATATATAGAACACCCTAATACCAGTCCATAGGTGATTAAAAAGTACACTTCCTGGTACGGTAAAAAATATGGCGTTCTATTTAAACTAATCAAGTTATACCCACTTAAAGTTCTTATTTGATTCGTTTTAATTTTTGGACACAATGGATAAAATGGCAAGGTTATTATAATTGGGATGTAAAATATGATTTGTTACACTCCACTCCAAATTCACTTAAATATTTCTTAAGTATTTGAAATGTATGAAAATTCGGTTAGATTATGATAAAATTCAAATTATTTAAAAAACCTTAAGGATATAAACCTTATTAAAACATACACTTATTTTTATAGGAATATCCAGAAATGCAATAATATTTAGGGGGTTCAATTAAAAAAGGCAACTTTGATACCTTTAGGACTTTTGGGACATCCTGTATAATATGAAAATAATTTTAAAAAGTAACCATGATAGACCCCCATATATCCCAAAAATGAAACGTTTTAAAAGTCAGGTATTTTGGTCACAATATTCCGTGCTATATAGCGCGAATACTTTTGTATGCACATACAGGGTGAGCCAACGATAGAGTAAAGTAAATTGGTGCTTTATGGGCAAACTTTGCCAATGAAATGTATTTGTTACACTATATCGCTAGTAAATGTGCGCATTTTAAAATTATTCTTGACGATAGAGTGTGTTCCAAAAGAACCATCTTGTGTTTTGTCAGGAAAACGTTTATATTTGGACCAAGAAAAGACCATGCTTAACCCTATGTTCTGAAGAAGAAATATTAGAGATAAATGCTACAGGTTGTTCAAAGCATATGTTCAAACCTGCGAAAATATCACTTTCTCAAATGAAACACCTTATATATTTTTACGCTGTGTTAAAGAGAATAAAAACTTGTAATAATACATTACATTGTTAATAATCTCATACTAATTTCTGTGCAAACAATTACTTGTCCTATCTTCAAACATTTTATCTTTAAAAGTGTTATTGGATAATTAGAACAAATAGAATTAGCAATTGAAAGCGGCAATTTTGTATTGCAATAATCGGTCCACCTTGTATGACAATAAGCTACGCCCACTATGCTACTGTTTTCTTATCTTACACTAACTCAATGATTCTATGCCAGTAGTCCTCAATTACATTTGTTCGGGGTCCATTTTGGATTTTCTAAAGTCCGCCGCGGGCCTGATAGTTTCCTTCGCTATATGTTTTAGTGTTAACAAATTAAAAGTAACATGCGACGTCTCTACTTCATCAATTAAAATAAATTATTATTACGTTTTTTCTTTCTAACTGAAGGAAACCTTGGTAACAAATTTTAACAAACAGAAGTACTGAAAATTGTTTATTATCATAAGACACCTTTAAATAAAAATTACAATGTAAGAACAAAATTTAAAAAATACATCATTGCAATAATGTGATGTATGTGTAATGAAATGAAAATCAGATGAACGAAAAGTCGAAACTGTTATAAAACACATTTTAATGAGAAAAGTGGCACTTTTTACTTTCAACAACTTTCTTAAAGTTTGGAGTTGAATTTGTACAACTGATTCTCATCAAGTTGTTGAGTTGATTGTCTGTCAGGCGTGATCTAAAACGGTTTTTAATAAAGTTCATTTTAGAAAATACTGACTCACACATATATGTTGAGCCAAACATTGTACATGTTGAACTGCCAATTTCTTCAATTCTGGGTACTTTTCTGCGCTTACATGCTGAATCCAAAACTGGTCACAAGAAAGGTCTTTGGGGACTTCACTAAATTTGTTCTTCAAGCCGATATCTTCTTGAAACTCAACTAACTCCATTTGCAAGGCAGCTTTGCTTGACTGAAAAATTTGCGCTGCTTCACTCGCCCAGTCACCATTGGGTTTTAAAGAGAAGCAATTGTTCAAAACTTGTAGAACATTTCTTATTTTCGCAAAATCAGAAAATCTACTTTCAAACTCAACTTTTAAGTCTTTTAAGAAATTCTCAAATGGTTCGATATCAATATCATTGGTTTCAGCACAGATAGATTTGAGGTTAGGAAAGTGCAACCGTTCATCAGTGATATCTTCACACCAGATACCAATCTTATTTGAAAAAGTCCTAACTTCCGACAGAAGTTCACATACAAGCAGTCCTTTTCCTTGCAGTTTCAAGTTAAGCAAATTCAGATGTCTGAAGATATCTGTTAGAAAGGCAATTGTCGCTACACTCTGCTCTGTATCAAGTAGGAAGCCTAAATATTCACTTAAAATGTCTTCATTACACTCGGACAAAAAAACCTTTATATCTTCAATGACTGCAAAAACCGCTGAAGGACCAAACCCTTACTCAACCACCGAACATTGTTATGAAGAACCAAATCGTCAAAATGTGCATTAGTTTCTTCAAGAAGGGCTTTGAACTCGCGGTGGCGTAGTTACGACTTGGAGCGTATGAAGTTGATGATTTTAATTACAACTTGCATTTTACGTTCAAGAGGAGGACTCAGTTTGCAGCACAGAATAGTTTGATGAATAATGCAATGGTAGAATAGTACACTTTCATTGAATTTCGGATCGGTTTGTATACAACCAACCAAACCTTTGTTTTTCCCAGCCATTGCAGGAGCACCATCTGTTGTTACGGATATTAACTTTTTCAAATCTAAATCAGTATTTTCAAAAAACTCCATTAAAACTTTGTACAAGTCTTCTCCACGAGTTTGACCTTCCATTGATATAATAGTTAAAAATTCTTCAACAAACTGCTCTTTAGTGTTATCTAAAAATCTCACAAAAACTAATAGCTGGGCCTTATCAGTGATGTCACATGACTCGTCTATGGCCAATGCAAAACTTTCACTAGCTACCAAAACTTGTTTTAACATTTTATTGTTTTTATCTGCTAACACCTCTGTATTTCTAGTATTTGTGGCTGCAGAAAGTGGAATGCGACTAATAGTGTCATCAACATCCTGTTTGGTTTCAAATAATGCGTTCCCTGCCTCTAACATGCATTCTTTTACTGTTTCTGCATCAGTGAAAGGTTTGATATGTTTTGCGAGAGTCCATGAAATGCGCAAAGAAGTTTCTGCACACTGTTATTGTGCTGTCATGGCTCGATTTAATATTTTAGTGGAAGTTGAATAACTGGCACATAAAGAATCAACTTTTGATTTGCGTAGATTGCTGCCGATTGGAAATTTTGTATCAAAGGACTTGTGTTTTGTCTCAAAGTGGCGTTTAACGCTCGTACTTTTGACAACAGATACAGTTTGTTGACAAATCAAACACACGGGTACGGCACCAGCTCGATTTGGAAGTATGAACAAATATTTATTAATCCATTCTGATAAGAACTGCCTATTCTCGCTGTCAACTTTTCTCTTCTTACCTTCGATTGTAGCAGCTGATAAACTGCAACACTTGCAACAACACCAAACAGCACGCTAAATACAATAAAAGTGCAGTATACAAAGCAGCACTGAACTAATACTCACTACCAGACAGCAGACGACTGACTGGTGACAGACAGCGGCATCAGTGACAGTCGATGATCTGGCCGGGCGATTCCAATTCAAGGGAGGCCGGTGCGTCTTTATTGCAATCGAATATTCGAATATTCGATTGTAATGAATGCTCGAAATCACTCGCTAAACTCAGTATAGCGAAGCTTATGATAAATAAAAGCTTGATTTAAGTTCGGAGTAGTTGATAGCTATCCGTAATTTCCGTTTTTTACATTAATTTTAATTACTTGTCAAAAATGTTCGGCGGGCCGTTCCAAACGGGTTCGCGGTCCGGACCTGGCCCGCGGGCCGCCATTCGAGGACCACTGTTATATGCTTTACATAACCTAATAAATTGGTAACAATCGAAAAAAATTTTGAAATTTTATGACAAAGTTACTATTTAAAATTGTTAAAGAAGCTTAACAAGTTAATTTACGTGATTTATAAATTCATAAGAATTGTTTGATTTTATCAACATGGTGGTGTCATTTGTATACCCAATTTTATTGACCACAAACCAATAGGTGGCGCTTTCAAATTTTGACGTTTAGGTATTGTGTTGTTCATTAATGTTAGTACCCCTTGTATTCCCAATTTTGTGTGTAACGTTTGCTTACAACATACCAATGGGTGACAGTTTTTGGACGTGTGTTATGTATTTGTAATAGTCCATTTACTGTTTTGTATAATTTTCGACATTTGTGGACTTATTTAATTTAATAATTCTGATTTCTTTGAGTGTGCCGGTGGGCATAGTAAAGTACGTAATTACATTTTGAAGTTAAAGCGCAGTAAAATTACGTACATAATAATTTGTATATTTTTAATTTTGTCTGGGAATTAACAACATTATTTTAGGAAAGGGCTCCAGGATATCAAAAATAAGACTTTCAATTATGCATACGTTGTATGTTGCCGAATAATAAAAAGTTGTGCACTATACAAACAAGTGCAAGATGTGCATATTTAAAAATGATATACATTTAATAAATAATAATAACGTTTATTATAGGCAACATTTTTCATCAATTTAGACGAAAATACTAATTTTCGGCCGAGAACCATCTTTTTACAACATAAAAATAATTTAGTTAGTACGTAATTCCAGCAAAATTTCAGTTACATTAGTTTTACCACAAACCGTGAGATGGCGTTCAAACGTATCGCACTAAAATCAAACGCGGGCACTGCATGGGGGCCCCGGGCCCAAATCAAATTTTTCTACTAATATAACAAACAAAAATTCTTCCTCTCGGAAGTCAATTTAAACAAAGAGAAATGTTGGCTTATATAGCAAAAGTATCACGGCCTAGCTCATCGATGTGCAATACTTTTCTTTGTAAGATCGTAAGGGAGGCAGAGAAAATATTCATAGCTATAGTTAGATAAGCAAGTCAGACGCCACTCATTTTGTACGTCAAATAATTAAAATTCAACAAAAAATGAGGAAGCCGTACTTTAATACCGCATGTAATCTTAGTAAACGGCAAAACGGCTGTATTTATTTGTGAATTTAATAAAGCAAAATAATATATGCTGATTAATTTCAGCATATAAGCAAATAAAATAGCACTTAACTTTTCGCAAAGCTTTACGATAGTGAACTAATTCTTAATTGATACATAAACTGCACATAAAATATAAGCTATCTTTACGTATTTTAAAATGAAAGTTGATTGAAACTGTATAACTACACTGTAATAACGAAGTTTACCTTGAGTTATGTGAACAAAATACAACAGACTAAGGTTATCCACTCAAATGCTCTATCTTAGAAAACAAGAACTCATGCCAGCTGTTTTCTTTTCATTACAACAATATTAAACCTTCCGAAACAATATTAGACTACCTTTATTTTAATATTCGTAAATCAATTGATCTAATTTGTCCACTTAATAAAAACGTAATTTGCACTGAAAAGGATACTTACTTGTACTTTGAATATAAAGTTAACACATTATATCGAAATGAATTGCTATCAAGAACTTCATTTCTTGACAATACGATAAGGCAGACATCAGGTAAGGTAAGATAATTTCCAGCACTTTTCAATAATGTAAAAGTAAACGTCACGTATCCTAGATCTAGGGCAATCAGCACAGATATGTTGTTGCTGCTGTACCTTTTGTAGGGAAGTAAACCTAAAATACGACGATATACATTGCAAGGCAGAAGGAACTGAGATGATGCTTAAATTCCGTGTTGCACACAAAACAAAAATTGATGTGGCGAATTATAGACGATCAAAATATATACACGGATATTCGTAATTATGTACATTAAAGAGAAAATACCAACATGTCCACTAAAATTTAATTATTGAAAGAAAAAAATACTACAATATGCTTAAATATTATCCTCGCCACGAAAGTTTAAACTTACAACTTTGACATGTTTTCTGTAAATAAATTAGTATGTCGAACATGTGTAAAAGATTGTGATGTAATATTACTCACTTTCTGCATACATAATTTTATAACGTATTCCTTACGCCCATTTTGCTTGTTTCAGGTAGATCGTCAGATTTTGTTTTCTTGGGTGACCGTTTTGCTAAAGGTAAGATGCAGCTCGAGACTTGATATTTGTTACCGTCTTCTCAGATATACAGGGTGGCCAACTAAGAATGCGAGGTACTGTATCTGGGAAACTATACATAGTAGAGGATTTCGGAAAAGAAAGTTATTACTGAAACGGCCAATACGTAACTGCAATTTTGCATTTAAACAAGTAATGTTTCTGTGAATTCTGCTATATTAACCTAACACAAAAATAACTGTTCTTTGACGTCGAGGATAATCTGAACTTTTTTTGTTTGGCACTTTTTGACGTATGTCTAAAAATAAAGTGGTGCCTAAACAAGCTCGCGAAAACCGCATCTCGATACCTTGTTCCTAACCTAAAACATCGGCCAAAGAAAGCTTTATACGAAAATCCCTTAAATTTTTATTTTTTTTAACTATACTTTTCTGGAATTGTTTCTATTATGTAAGTTGTAGCCCTAAAAAGGGCCGATTTAAAGGAGGAAGGTTTTTAATGCCCCCGTAAATGCTCGAAATGCTGACCATCACTCTGTGCATTGTTGAGGTCTTTTATGGGTAGACAAAACTGCAGCTTCACTTTCGTCTCTGAATAGGTTACCTAGAAATGGCGATTTTAAATGTTTGTGAATTTATTCACCAGAATAAAATCACCCTTTTTGAAATTACTAGAAATTGCGATTTTAAATGTTTGTAAATTTATACACCAGAATAAAATCACCCCTTTTGAACTTACTGCGGGCAAGTAAGCAATGCTAAAAGTTATACGTGTAGGAATAGGCCGAATAAAACTCAAAAACTTTAGTAAAATCTTATTCTTTCAACCAAAACTAAAAAACATCTATTCTTCCCCTCTTTTGTTTTTCGACCTTTTTTCAGTGTTCCCAACATAACCCTAATGGCGGGATATTTGAATATAAACTACATTCTACTACAACACGGCCAATCTGACCAATTGATCGACCGCGATCAATACAAAATTACCAATACTTAAAACTAAATCTAATCCTACCTATGTTTATTTCAACTGAAATACAAACTTAGTATGGTTACATACTTGATAGCAATGAATACACACAAAATTTGTTGTCATTGTACCATTCTGAATAATGTGGAAATCTTTTCTTTTTCTTTAGTCTCAAACCTTTGTAAATAGATTCTTAATAATAATGAAACTAATCTTAACTTACAAAGAAAATAAACTTAATTTTCATTGCTCTCCCATAAACGCATATGAGAAGATTCAATTACTCCTTCATATGGTCTTTGAGTTAATTGATGTCCCTCAATATCTTTAACTAGGTAACGATCGTTTCCTAAAACCTTTGAAACTACGTACGGATCTTTAAATTCTGGGATTGTTTTTTTGTTAACTCCTGGTGTTACATCTATATTCGTAATTACTATAAAATCATTTACATTATACTGTTTAGGTTTTTTGTGTTTCTTATTAAATTGTTGTAAATTGTATTTTTGAACCTTTTCTATGTTTTTTAAAGCATCATTTCTGATTGTGTTTAAATTCCGGTTAATTTCTTCATTATCTAACAAAATTTTTACATTATCTGTTATGCTTCCTAATTGATTTACTCCAAATAATAATTTTGACGGACTATTTCCCGTGCTTCTGTTAATTGTGTTATTTATCGCAAATTCTACATCAACTAGAGTTTCTGGCCATTTTTTAGATTCAAACACTTTTGACGTAAATGCTGCGGTCAGAAACTAAACGTTTACACTTACTATACATTGTAAAATAATTTTTCAAATGCTTGATCATTTCAGTCGCGTTTGTAGTTTTGCATGCAAAAAGTTTAATAAATTTTGTGAAGCCATCTGCTACACTTAAGATGTATTTGTATCCAGTGGAACTTTTCTCAAAAGGACCTAAGTGGTCAACATGAATTATATTAAAAGGTAAATCACCTTTTGGAATCGGGTATAGCTGACCCTCTTTTTTACGATTGTTTGGAGAGAAAACTACACATTTTAGACAGTTAGATATGTAACTATCCACTTTGGACTTCATATTTGGAAACCAATAGTTTCTACGTATCATTTCAATGCATTTTGCTATTCCGACGTGACCTAAGTTATCATGACTACTACGAATGACATTAATTTCCATTGATTTAGGCACATAAAATAATAAACTTAAAGAATTATCTACATTACTATGATGTTTACGGTACAGAAGACCATTATTTAATTCAAAATATTTAGATTCGGTGTTCTGTAATTCATTTTTAATTTGTGCAATATCTGAATCTGTTTCTTGTTTAATTGCTAAGTTTTTCTCGAGGGTATTATCTGTCAAAATTAAAACAGTGTTTATTCTAGATAAAGCATCAGTATGTCGCATCCTTTCACTTAGTTTGTGTTCAACAGTATAACAAAAATTTTCTAAATAAAGAGACCACCTGAGGATCCTGGGATTTACTTCTTGCTTTTTAAAGCCATATTTAAACTATTGCAGTCTGTATAAATTTTAAAATCTAAGCCCTGTAAGTAGATTCTGAATCGTTTTAAAGCATAATAAATCCCTAGCATTTCCAACTCACAGCTATGATATCTGCTTTCACTTGGTGTAGCGCGCTGAGAGAAATAAAATACAGGATGAAATTGCATATCTTTTTGCCTTTGCATGAGAACTGCACCAAAAGCAATTGAACTGCTGTCACAGTGAAGCTGTGTTTCTGCACTTGGGTTATAAATTGCAATCACTGGTTCAGAAGTTAATAGTGATTTAATCTTATTGAAACTGTTAAAACATTTGTCATCAAAATTAAAAGGAACACTTTGCTTTATTAATTCATATAATGGCCTACATATTAGTGAAAATTCCTTAACAAATTTTCGAAAATAGGAAGCTAAACCTATAAAACTGTGCAACTCTTTTACATTCCTTGGAACTGGATAGTTTTTTACACAAGCAATGTAACTCCTATTTGGCTTGACTTTATTTTCAGTGATTTCGTACCCTAAATAGTTTATAGTGGTTTGCAAAAATATACATTTATCTAGCCTTAATCGCAACTTATTGTTAACTAAAATTTTAAATACCTCTTTCAAAATATCTATATTTTCTTGTATGGTTTCAGTCGCTATTAGAATGTCGTCAATAAAAATGAGAACTGGTTTAATAAATTCTTAAATATTAAATTAATGTAACGCATAAAAGTAGAAGGACTATTCTTCAAACCATAAGGAACTGTCAAATACTCAAATTGACCATGCGGAGTCACAAATGATGTAAATTTAGTGCACTCATTACTGATTTCAATGTACTCAAAGGCAGATTTGATATCTAAAGAACTAAAAAAGGTCATACCCCGCAGACGATCAATCTGGTCTTCAATAAGTGGCAACGGATAATTATCCCTCAATGTCATGCTATTTAATGTACGATAGTCAACACACATTCGTATCTCATTATTCTTTTTTTTCACTAGTACAACTGGCGACGCATATTCCGATTGTGATAGTACAATAACATTTCTATTTAATAAATCATCTAGAAATTGTTTGACCTGACTGCTTTCGCTAAAAGATAATCTCCATGGCCTAAAAAAGAAAGGCTTATGTAATTTATTATCTAATCTAATTGACATATTAAATGTTGTCCTAGGTACTAATGGTCGATCAGGATTAATATAAAATTGATAAAAAACATTATTTAATACTTGTTTCTGCTTGTTACAAATATTTGGGTTGATATTTAAAGCATCAAGCTCATCGTTACTAACAAAATTAATATTGAAAATTTCAGGTACATCAGAGCTCTCAGAATTTATATTTCAAATTCGTGCTCGATCTGCTTCAAGTTTCACTTCAATATCTGGTAGAGATATAAAATCACGACCCAATAAACAACCATGCGGTATAGCATCATCACTCCTACATAAAAAGACAATGAACCATTATAAGAATCTGTGAGTATTTTCAACTGTATAACTCCCTGCACAACCAGCGGAATTTTGTTAACTCCAAAACATTTTCTTTCTGAGTGAATGATTTTGCTATTGCCATTTAATCTATCAACAATAGAATGTTTTACCATTGAAACTGGTGAACCACTATCTAAAATACCTGATAAAACAAGTTCATGTTCATCATTACATAACACTATCGGAACCATAAAGGCACTTTTCAATTCTGGTTCAAGCACAAGTGCTGTAGAAGTTGAATCCGGAGTAACATTAGGTGATGAGGATCTACGACATCTAGGCTGAGAGCTAGGATAATCGCTTCTGCTTTGGCCTGTAGTACCACTAGTAAAAGAAGATCTCAGTGGCCTAGAAGCACCCCGACCTGCAAATGACGTTGTAGCTGTTAGGGCCGATCCGGAACTTTGTGTCTGTGGTTGAGGACAATGCGAAGCATAATGTCCCATTTGACTACATCTAAAGCACTTAACATGTGCAAATCGATCATCACTGCCACCACCACGATGAACACCACCACTAAAACTTGGTAAAGAGTCTTTGTGAAAGCGAGGAACACTAATATCTTTAAACACTGAAAACATGTTTTGTAATGAAGTAAATTCTTTTATTTTTGCTTGATTTCTTAAATGGATATTTTCAATACCTTCTATTAGATAATTTATTATGTCCCTTTCTGGTAAATCTAATTTATTTCCTAACAACACCTTGCCTTGGTAATAGTTCATGAATTTTTCTGATTTCTCCCACTTCCGTGATTCAAATTTTTTCATAATTTGGATGCGATCTTCTCTAAAGGAAAATTGTTCCACCATCAAACTCTTTAGGCAAGAGTAATCTAAGGAAACATAATCTGCTTTCGAGTAAAACCATTCAAGAGCATAACCTTTCAGCTTCTGTGTTAACACCAACAAACAAAACTTATCTTCAAGTTCGTATAAGTTACGAATGGCATCAAAACGAGAGAAAAAACTTGCTGCATCGCTCTGACCATTGTAATTTGGCAACAAACTTGCAATTTCACTAACTGTAACCCTTTCAGCCCTTCGAACTGCATGAACTGTACAATCCACTATATCTTGTACTGTAGCAACGCCTGCTACTCCCGACAAATCAATTCCATCTTCAGAATTCATATTGAAAAAAATTTCGAAGGTAATACAATATCAACTTTTCAAAAATAATCGTATACACTATCACTTAAGACGTGGTTATAGAAGTGTAAAAAATATATACATACTTCGTTTTTCTTTTACTTGTATGAACTCTTCCTTGACCCCACACCAGAATTTGTAGGAATAGGCCGAATAAAACTCAAAAACTTTAGTAAAATCTTATTCATTCAACCAAAACTAAAAAACATCTATTCTTCCCCTCTTTTGTTTTCGACCTTTTTTCAGTGTTCCCAACATAACCCTAATGGCGGGATATTTGAATATAAACTACATTCTACTACATACGAAAGGCCCATTTTTTGTTTGTTTAAATGCATATTCACTATGGATATGTACGAAAAATACAATTAATAGAAGCAGGCAATGGAAACAGATACTTAAACAAACCATACATAATCCTCAAATTGTCAATAGTTGTCAATACTTTCGCGTTACTTTGAGCAATTTTTGTGCTTTCAAAATGAGTTTTATGAATAATGAAGTTGTTGATATGCTTGCGGTTTATTTTGAATGTTTTCAGAATGCCGCAGTAGCTAAAAGAGTTTACGCGGCTCGATATCCAAATCGGCGTCCTTGCGAAGTAAGAGTTTTTCCCCGATTAGTGGCGAGCTTACGAGCCAATGGTAGTTTTCGGCCTACGTTTCAACGGCAAAGAATTGGAAGAACACAAGAAAATATTAACCTTGTACTGGGCTACATTGAAGGAAATACGCAATACGTAACATACCAAGAGCCGAAATTGAAGCTGCAGTTTTGTCTAGTCATAAGAGGCTTCAGCAATGCATAGAGCGTGATGGTCAGCATTTCGAGCATTCACGGGGGCATTAAAAACCTTCTTGCTTTAAATCGGTCCTTTTTAGGGCCTCAACTTACATAATAGAAACAATTCCAGAAAAATATAGTTAAAAAAAATAAAAATTTAAGGGATTTTCGTATAAAGTTTTCTTTGGGCGATATTTTAGGTTAGGAACAAGATATCGAGATGCGGTTTTCGCGAGCTTGTTTAGGCATCATTTAGCTACTTGTTTATGACAATAAAGTCATACGAATCCGTTTTAATTTTTTTGCGAAAATTAACCGTTTCTGTCGGTATGTCGAACAAAGCCCTCTAGCGATGACATGTGAAACTAACAAAACTTCAATTATTTTAACATTTGTAGCCCAAGAAAAGCTCTTTTTAACGCGCCCAAGTTTGTTAAAATCGGATTAGCCGTTTCGAAGATGCGGGGGGTGATTTAAGGAAACCTTTGAATACCCCCCACCACTTTATTTTTATAGATACGTCAAAAAGTGCCAAACAAAAAAGTTCAGATTATCCTCGACTTTAAAGATCAGTTATTTTTTTATCAGGTTAATATAGCAGAATTCACAGAAACATCACTTTCTTAGATTTAAGATTGCAGTTACGCCCCCTAGCGGCCATTTTAGAAACATGAAAATATTTTCCAGGTTTTTGTATTGGCCGTTTTAGAAATAACTTCTTTTGCGCAAGCCTCTACGATGTATAGTTTCCCAAATACAGTACCTCGCATTCTTAGTTGGCCACCCTGTACACACGGCACTTTCCACACGCTTTAATTTCGTGATTGTAATGAATTAAGATATAAAGAATGATATCAGGACACCCCCATTTTCTTTAAAGTGTGTAATAAATGATTATTAAAGAAGTAAATGTAGGAAACGAGGAAACAGTCAACGGATAAACAAACAAACGGAGGTTATGTAGTATTAGTCAAATGAGAATTAAATTCATATGCATACAACACAACTTGATTTCACGTTGATAGGTTTACTCTTTCTGCTACATTTGCTTATTTAATATCGTATGTCCATTTCGTGAAATGCACTACGAATGTTCACCATTCTTATTTAATTCACTGTTTTATGTGAGAAGACAGTACAAGCAAATTGGATAGCTAAACTCATAAATTAATGACGTAGTACTAAACCTTCCTGGAGAGGATAGTATACACAAATAATGTAAATATATTTACAAATAATATCACAAATCCAAAAGTTGCCTTCAGGCAACGTTAGCCTAAAATTGGTACGTTCCAGTAAACATGTGGTGTTTTTTTAGAAGTTCATACTTACATTTGTTTGTCTAGATAAACCAATTTATTGAAAACCTGTGCGAGGGCCACTTTAGATATTGGCAAGGGACTGTGAAATTCTTAAGATGGCCATGTCTAGAATCTTCAATACCCTAATGTTTAAGATTATAAGGTTTGCGTTACGAAATTCACTTACGTTCAATTGTAACTTCACATTTCATCATTCAATTCACCTATAAACAAAATTTGTAAAATGTATCATCCAGTTCAATAGTAGTGAACTATTAGTGATAATTTATTATAAGTCTTATTATGAACGAATAAGTTCAAAAGTAAAGATGCAATTAAAAATTATTATTAAATTAATGATGTTAGTGAAGTATTTCACAACTTTCATTTATTTAAAAATAGTGCAGTTAGTTAAATAATTCGCATTTAATTTATCTTACCTCTACAATATCAAAACACTCAAGTTAATACGTACAGTGGAAATCGAATTAATCCCTGTTATACTTAATATCTTTTTAGGGACATTTTCTTTACATTGGCCAGCGCTCCTTAAATATATAAACCTCCTTTGTATTATTCTAATTTTTTGTACATACTACATTTTCGTAGTTTTTAAAATTTTTGCTCAGAATAATAGGGTGAACAAGGTATTTCCGTTATCAAAGTTTTTTGAAAAATAATAAAGTTTTCGGGACATTTAATACCCAGTATCTTGTGAACCAAGTTGTTTAACATACATTCAGTCTTTAAAACGTATACAACAAACCATAAAACCCGTGAATTGTTTTTAGACACTTAAATAACATCCTACATAATTGATTTAGTATTCATTGTTATTTATCTGTTCACCCGATAAAAAAATTCAGTGCTTTAAAGTACGTTCTTTATTTCCCAGTGCACAAAATGCTACAAATGTTTTTTGTGAGTCGGTCTTTATAATAATTTCCGTTATTACACGATTTGCAAAAATCAATGCTTGATCTACTAGAAACTTCATAATACCATAAAGAGAATCCTTATTTCAGTATAACATTGTTAATTGTAGGTTATAGCAAAAAATTGTATACTATTGAGACAGAATGAGATTTAAAATCAATAGCAACATAGATAAAAATGTTGTATCTATAGAATAGTTATTTTCGTGACTAGTGCACTGTTTACACATTTTTTGGTGCGAGGGCGTAATATTTTACCTGAGGCATTATAAAATAAAATGTAAATGGTGTAATAATATAATAAATATAATAAAGTGTAAATATTAAATGAGTGTAAAAATGTTCTCGTAACAAATCGTTAAACTAACTCGAGATACAAACCATTCATCACAAATAATGCCTTTGGTTCAGTCGGTAGATTAACGTAGGGTGGTTCAACCTTTTGATTTGCCTAATTACCACAATTTAGGCTTGATTACTTCCACTGAACATAAATAGAAAAAAACTGCAATTTAACAATAATAAAAATGATCTCGGACGCCAAGTTATTTTTTTATAATGCTCGTAATAACTAAACCGAGGTTGTTTACATTAAAAATTTATTAAAATGTAAAAAATAAAAAGATATACAGACTATGTTTATTAACAGTTAAATTAGGGTTATGTAAAATATCTTAAAAACTAGTTGGAATAGCCTTAAACTAAAAATCATTAAAATTTTAAATACCTGTTAGTAAAATTTTTGCCCACAAACTTTTTAATAACCTCTGGTATCTAAATGATTACGGAACTGTCAACCAAGGCGATGTCATCTTTGCACCAATATTGCGCAATATCTCGAAATAATGCTTTACGTTGTAAACCACACCCATAAATTTTCTTGAAATTTTCAAATAAAAATTGCAATCATAAAATGAAAGCGTACGCAACAGTAAAATTAAATGCGTACTTAAAATGTAATTAAGGTAGAAAAGTAACAGTAATAAAAGTGTAAATCAAAGTAAAAAAGAAAATAAAAGTGCCATCAAATCAATGGCACTTTCACAAAATTTAGGTAGAAACCCAAAAAAATGCTTCCTGCATCTACAGCGTACCACAAGAAGTGAGAAAACATGGCAGCCTCGAATATCAGACGATGTAGCCGTGCGGGAAAAGACTTGTGCAGAAAAATAATTAAAAGTGGGAGTATAAACCTTTAAGAAGTATATACCCTTAAGAAGATGTGCACTTAAGTTACACCAAAATGCAAATTAAGTTGCCTACCTCATAGCTATAATGCAAAAATAATTAAAATTTTTCTTAAAGACCTAAATTACGGTATATTTTAATACAACTCAAAACGGGTTGTTACACACCCCCTCCTAAAATTTGGACTCGGAGATCACCAAAGCGGAGATTCCAAACACTAAGCTAATAAATGAATTTATTAAAATTAAAGGAGATAAAAACGTTAAGCTAATTAAAATTCGAGCAAAATGTAAACACTAATACCTAAAATCTAAATAAAATGTAAATAAAAATAAAAAGGGAAAAAATCAAAATACTAAATAAAAGATTAAATAGAACAAAATCCTATACTAAGTACATCAAACCACCATCAGAGGAGTAAAATGAAAAAACCGGTAACAAAAATTGAATCTAAGGTGAAAAAAGAACAGAAACCAACCATGACCTGAAGGGTCAGCGGGCGGGGAACCCGGGAACAGTTTTCAGGTGCAACGATAAAAAAATCACGGCAAAATGCCACTCCACTCGAGAGTCAAAAATCTTTCCGGACAAACCATAAAAAATTGCGAGACTTGAGGCCGAGAGAGCGGTTCCATTACCCTACCCCGGTGATCTCAAACCAATCCTCCTAGGTACATCACACACAACCACTACAGTCACGTTCGGTGAGTCAACATCGGTAAATCCAAGATACGACTATTTCCATGGCAAATTAGCTCAGGATGTTCCGTCGTGGAGAACAACAGAGGCCACTCTGCCCTTCACGAGATTCAGGTTTAATGTTGTTCCACAGTCGTCGTCCAAGACTAAACATACCCTTAACTAACACGCACGTTTCGTAAATAGGTCGAAATCTAAATGAAGTAGCAAAGAGAAGGATGATGCATTCACAATCGGGAAGTGAACTAATCGAGGTTGACACGAGGCGAACTGAAGTTCTCAAGCACCGTCCAAGAATAGAACACTAAATACATCAGGAATAGTCAAAAGCCAGAATTTCGAAACAATTTCAGGGAAACCAGAATAATTAAATCAAATAAAAAATAAAAATGTATACAAGCATTACTAGTTTTCTTATCAACGGTTAAGAGTTTGAAAATTACACGTTAAATAACGATCAGAGGTAAACTCAAAATGGTTATCTTAAATTTTACTATTGTAACAATAGTAAATTGTAAATCCAATAAAAGAAGATAATCTGCCCGAGAACTAATATCCCAAAAATCGGCAAAATAATCGCACGATGTGATCTAAATATCAACAATCGTGCTAAACAAAAGTAGCAAAAATAAAATAAGTGGTTTGCAAAGCCACAAAAATATAAAATAAAATAATGTGCGAAATAAGCACAAAATTCAATTTACTTTGAAAGATCATCAAAATAATTAAAATGTAAATAAGAAAACCAGAATGTAAGAGTCTCAAAAATACTAGGAATTGAAAAATAATTAAGAACTAATGGGGTTTTAAATCTTTAACATGAAAAACTCCTAATAGTTTATTATCAATGGGGGTGGCCAATCGGTACGTAGTTGGACCTAACACCTCAATAACTTTTGCTTCAATAAATTTTGGAGCTAACTTTTGACTATAATTTCTAGTCGCATCAGATAAAGTAAAATTCTTTTCCAAACTAAATCGCCGACGTTTAATTTTAATGGACGACGTCGCAAATTGCAAGATTTTGAATTTATTTCGTAAGCTGCATGTAAATTTTGTTTAACATGTTTAAAAATGGGTGAAAGTTCATTTAAATCTTGAACTAATTGTTCATGATTAGTAATAAATAAATCATCCTCTTTAAAATCCTTCAGTCGACCATAAAAATCTCCAGAAATTGGAAGTGTCCGACCAAATGCCAAAAAGGAAGGTGAACATGTCGTAGACTGATGTACAGCGTGACGAATAGCATGGGCAATTTTGTGAATTTCAACATCCCATTCCTTGTGATCATCTTTAATATAAGACCTAATTGCAGTACCTACCACTTTATTCACTCTCTCGACAAAATTTACTTGGGGATGATAACGTGCATTAAACCAAATGGATTGAACTTTGTAAGGACTTTGTAAGGATTTTTAAATTGTGCACTTTTAGATTGAGGACCGTTGTCCACCATACAAATTTGAGGAACACCGTAAACTAGTAATACATAATTTTTAAAATATTGACAAATGCCTTTAGCAGTAGCATTGCGCATTGGGTGAATCAAAGTAAATTTAGTAAACCAATCACAAATAACTAATAAAAGTGTGTTACCACTCTTCGAACTTGGAAAAGGACCCACTAAATCAATAGAAATACATTGAAAAGGATAAGAAACATTTTTCTCTTTACCCATAAAACCATAATGATTAAATTGTGAAGACTTGCTTCGGTTACAAATATTGCAATTTCTGATGTATTTGTCTGACTTTCATTTTTGGCCAATAATAAAATTCTTTAATTTTTGAAAAAGTTTTAAAAACACCAAAATGTGATGATGTTGGATCATTATGAAATTTCTGTAAAATATCTTTCCTTAAAGATTTAGGAACAATTAATTTCCATTCCACTAAATTCGATTCGATGTTTAAATCATTTGAAATAAATTTGTAAAGTTTATTATCTTCCACTCTTCAATCAGGAAATAATTCAGGATTTTTAGAAACGTTGGCTAACATTTTCTTATACCAATCGTCTAACTCTACTGCAGAAAATTCTTAAGAACTAACTTCCAAAGGGGCTCTAGAAAGTGCATCAGGAACAACATTTAATTTACCTTTTCTATGAATAACTTCAAAATCAAATTGTTGAAGTTTAATACTCCATCTGGCTAATCCACCTGAAGGATCTTTTAAATTATTGAGCCAAATCAGTGAATGATGATCAGTAATAACTTTAAAATGGGTACCTTCAATATAAGGTCTAAACTTTTGAATTCCAAAAAGTAACGGCTAGTATTTCACGTTCTGTAATTGAATAATTTTGCTCGGCTTTATTTAAAGTACGAGAACCATAAGCAATGACAACTTCATCCTCTCCTTCACTCTCATTCCATAAAAATTTCTATCTAATAAAGCAACAAAATTTTCATCAAAAATCTTCACATTAATTAAAGGTCTAATATCATTATTCTTTTCAACAAATGTGGAACAATTTTTTGGAGTTCCATAAAATTTATTAACTGTAATTAACCATTCTTTAAAAACATGCTGGTCAGCCTCTGAAAAATCATAAGGAATGTGTCGACTAACAGAACACCTCGGACAATTAGTAAAAGTAACATCGGAATAACCACATTTAAAGCAAAAGATTTTATCATCACCCTTGTCACAGGTGTGATAGGTATGACCCCATTGTTTACACTTAAAACTTCAATGTAGAAGATTTCGGTTTGTATTCACATTGTCTCTGTGAATCTAAGCTAGAATTAAGTTTGAATTTAGAATTCTGAGCTTTAACATGCTGCAATTTTTTACATAACTCAACTAGATGGAAAATATTTGTAACATTAACAAGAGCTAACTGGGTAGCGAACCAAGGTTGTAAATTTTCATAATAATTTTTAATTGTTCACACTCAGAAGGAGGAACGTCTAATTGTGAAAATAAATTAACCATTTCGGAAATAAGGAGGGTTGGAATTTCATCAAAAGTCTGTTTTCTATTCTTAATTTCATCTAACAAAGTTCGTCATGTCCTTCGGGTAAAAAATCACTTTTAATTTAGAAATAAGTTGGTCCCATGAATGAATTAGGGGCTTAACTGCTCTATACCATATTAAACCTTTTCCTGAAAATAAATCAATACCAGATAAAAGCATCTCCGAGTTTGAAATGTTTCGTGCAGTCATCAACTCCTCACATCTTTGAATAAATGTAAAAACTTCTTTTTCACTACCATTAAATTCTAGATTTAATTTATAAACAGGAACAGAACTTTTAGAAACTTGTACATTTTGAATGAATTTGGAAAAGTCTTCAGCAGGAATACTAACTGAAGTATTAACATTGTCATTATGTGATAGAAATATTAGAAGTGTCTAAATATGGTAACTCATTATTCAATTCAATATCTTCACTTAATTCTATGGATTCATTACATAAAGTTAACAATTAATCGTATATATCCAAAGTTCATTATCAAAAGTGGTATAATTCAAACGTTTCAGAATATGCAATAAACGAGTATGAAGTCTAAGGTATTCTCCTCTAAAAGGCTTAATTTTAAATAAATGTATTAAAGATTGAATGTTATGAAGTTTATCTCTTAATAATTCCAATTCGATGGTTTGGTGCATTTCAAATTTCTTATATGAATCAAATAATTTTGGATCAATCCTTTCTAAATTTAATTTACGCCTTAGTAATTTACGTTTCTCATCAACAGTTAACCTTTCCGCATCATTAACATTTCTATAACTTAACTCTACTAATAACTCATTACTACGTAAAACATCTACTAAATAATTCAAATTTGACATTGTAACGAATAATACACAAACAATAAAATTTCACTAATCGTAAACACAATAAAAATATCCAATCGTAATAATAAATTGTTACAATACCTTTAAAATGGTCAACTCTAACAATCGAAACTGAAACAAACAAGAGCGAAAATAACCAGCAATAATGGTAATGAAAGCAAATCAAGTCCCATGCTCGATGCGCCAGTAATAAAATAAAATGTTGTAAATGGTGTAATAATATAATAAATATAATAAAGTGTAAAAAATAAATGAGTGTAAAAACGTTCTCGTAACAAATCGTTAAACTATCTCGAGAGACAAACCATTCACCACAAATAATGCCTTTGATTCAGTCGGTAGATTAACGTAGGGTGGTTCAATCTTTTGATTTGCTTAATTACCACAATTTAGGCTTGATTACTTCCACCGAAGATAAATAGGAAAAAACTGCAATTTAACAATAATAAAAATGATCTAGGACGCCAAGTTATTTTTTTATAATGCTCGTAAAAACTAAACCGAGGTTGTTTACAATAAAAATTTATCAAAATGTAAAAATAAAAAAATATATAGACTATGTTTATTAACAGTTAAATTAGGGTTGTATAAAATATCTTAAAAACTAGTTGGAATAGCCTTAAACTAAAAATCATTAAAATTTTAAATACCTGTTCGTAAAATTTTGTACACAATCTTTTTAATAACCTCTGGTGTCTAAATGATTACGGAACTTTCAACCAAGGTGATGTCATCTTTGCACCAATATTGCGCAATATCTCGAAATAATGCTTTACGTTGTAAACCACACCCATAAATGGAATTTTCCTTGTTATAAATTTACCTTCTTGAAATTGAATAATCCATTTAATGCATTTTCTTGAAATTTACAAATAAAAATTGCAATCATAAAATAAAAGCGTACACAACAGTAAAATTAAATGCGTACTTAAAATGTAATTAAGGTAGAAGATTAACAGTAATAAAAGTGTAAATCAAAGTAAAAGTGCCATTAAATCAATGGCACTTTCACAAAATTTAGGTGGAAACCCAAAAAATGCTTTCTGCATCTACAGCGTACCACAAGAAGTGAGCAAACATGGCCGCCTCGAATATTAGACGATGTAGCCGTGCGGGAAAGGATTTGCGCAGAAAAATAATTTAAAGTGGGAGTTTAAACCCTTAAAAAGTATATACGCTTAAGAAGATATGCACTTAAGTTACACCAAAATGCAAATTAAGTTGCCTACCTCGTAGCTATAATGCAAAAATAATTAAAATTTACAGCGGAATGAACGAAAGACCTAAATTACGGTATATTTTAATACAACTCAAAATGGGTTGTTACAGCATAGCCGAGGATAAAATATAAGGCCGAACACCAAATGTATTGCGAAAGTATATTCCAAATAAAGGTATGCGACATTTTTGTAATCAAATCTAAGAAGCAAAACTTAAGACCAACAATTATTTAAGCACTTTTTAACTTTTTCACCTAAAGGGAAAATTATTGTCGGTATGTCAAAAAATTCGAAATTGAAATGATATTGCTTTGATGTTCCCTGGATGCAAAAAAGTGGTTTTTGAAAAATGTCAAAAATGCGTGACAATGCCAGTGCGCTAGTGTGTGCCTGTTTGCGTGTGTGCGTGTGTGCGTGTGTGCCTGTTTGCGTGTGTGCGTGTGTGCGTGTGTGCGTGTGTGCGTGTGTGCGTGTGTGCGTGTGTGTGTGCGTGTGTACGTGTCTGCGTGTGTGCGTTTGTGCGTTTGTGCGTGCGTGCGTTTGTGCGTGTGCGCGTGTACTCGTGTGTGCGTGTGTGTGTGTGTGTGCCTGGGCACGTGCGCTCGCGTGAACGTGCGTGTGTGTATGTGACGAATCCTATGTTCGTAAAAATTAAAAACCATTGGTTTTAAATTTTACATAAGAATTTAGGACCAAAATGTATACACCTCAGTGAATGTAAGGGATAAGGTGTAAGAGAGATAAATGTCATTTTCATTTGGTCGCGATATCTCCAGCACATACAACGCGATCATCTTCAAATTTGGCGCAAATGTGTATCACACAAATATCTAGATCACTCTTCATTGTGGTGGAGTAATGTGATAAGGAGAAAGAGGGGTAGACTTGTTTGCTATGTTGATTGCAGTAACTCATAAACTTGAATAGTTATTGCATTCATATTTTATAGCTGTTTGAGATTTAAATATCTAGGCACCAGCGAAATTTGGTGGAAATACATGGAAGGGAGGCGGAGTAATCAAATACGATATTCAAATGAGTGTAATTCAGCTTAAGGCAAACAAACATAAAACACAATAAATCCATCTACTATAATGTTATATGGCTGAACCTCCCCACACTATGTATGAAATGTAACGGAATTATTACTTATAGAGTATTCATATATAAATACCCAAGAACAATTAAATAAGGAAATAAAAAGAAACTTATAATTTGCAATTAAACAGCCGTAATGAAATATTTAAGTTTGTTTTAACTCAGGTAATAAAGCCTTTCCAAGTTAATTTTTCAATTTCTGAATAATTTTCACCCGTTTACTTATTTAAAGTGGGAAAGTTTTTCGACTCGGCTGACTCATATTTTTTAAAGATGTAATTTGCCAATTATTTATCGTTTTCTTCTTTATCATTGTTTTTGAATTAATTTTTGG
>JARFJB010000715.1:50000-112441 GCA_036346205.1 Vesta saturnalis | reverse complement strand
GATTAAAATTTTGTGGTTGAGCGAAGCCGTAAAGCTGTAAAATAATAGCATTTACCGAAGAAAAGTGACCAACAACCCGAGGACCAGTCTGCAGCTAGTGGGTGAATGGTAGCGGTGATCATCATATACCAGAATTTCGATCATTATTGGAAAGTGCCTGCATCTACATATGGAACCATCTGTTTGCAGTTTGGAATATGTACATGTGAGTTAATTTTTGATTATAACCCTGTCTATTGTGTTCTTTGTTGTGTTGATTTCCTGCAATTATTATTTGTTATATGTATAGGTGTAAATGTTTTTATAATACTTGTGTAAACACCTGCAAAATAAGCAGAAATTTAGTTCATTTCAAAATTTTAACTTTCAATTATCCAGTTATAATTAAAATCATAATTCAACAAGTCATTATCTAACAAATCTGACATTTTCTGACAATTGTATTCAATAAGGTTATAACGCATGTGTTATAGTATAAATTTTGTTCAGATACATTTTTCATACACGATATTTTTCATAAAGTGCAATCCACATGATATATTCGAACCAGTAATAATTTCCCACTAAATCCTGAACCCTATCCCCATTTGAGCTAAGACCTAGTCCGGTGCACAAACAAATATAAGTACATAATTATATTAATATTATATTGATAAGATTGATTATCCATTATTAATTAAATTCTAAACCTTGAATTCTATCCCCTACATCAACAAAAATACAAATATATTATTTATAATATTAAAATTATTAGACATTACAAATTATATATATATATATATATATATATATATATATATATATATATATATATATATATATATATATATATATATATATATATATATATATTGTAACAACCCTTTTAGTGTTGTACTAAATTATACTTTAATTTTAGATCTTTCATTCATTTATTAGTTTACATATAAGGAAAAGTTTTTAAGTTTTGCATTATAGGATTGAGAAAGGCAACTTAATTTACATATCTTTTTAGGTTTAAATATTTCATAAAGAGTTATATTTCCCTTTCCTTAAAAATGGTATTCTGATCATTTAAAACCGCGCAAAGCGTGATAACTTAATTCTATGCGCAGATGCGTAGGGGGACACTTACAGGAGCTATTCTGAAAGCCTTTATTTAATTCACTTCCTGCAGAATGTTGTAGCGGGATGCATTGTTTTGGGTTATCCCTAAATTTTTTGTAATAGTGCCATCAGTTTTGGTGGTAAGTTACCTTTTAATTCGAAATATTTTAAATTAAAACATTTGCTCTTTTGCAGGCTTTAATTTTTTTTTGTGGTTTTAATGGCACTACTACTATACTATTTTTTTTGTGTGGTTTTAATGGCACTTCTATTTTACTATTTTATTATTACCACTATGTTACCACTATTATTTTTCTAATTGTAATGGAAATTCTATTTTTCTAACTTTAATGGAAATTTTTACTTGGATTACCTTGTACAACGCAAATTTTACATACAAGAACTTCAACGAATGCAATAAAATTATTGGATAGAAAATTTTCACGATTAAAATAAAGAGTAGTTCCAGTTTGGCAATTTGGTCGTAGTGTGGCTGATCAAGGTTGCACCACATTTATGCAATCCTGACCTCACCAAGTTGATAATTCCGATTCATATGAAACCAAAATTTATAAACATGTTAAGTACAGAAATTACGAAGGTAATTATTTAATGATTTTTTTTATACTTTAAGAATAGTAATAAGACTTCTTATTTTCTCAATCATCCATCAATAGGACAAATAGACTTAATTGCACGTTAATATTTCTTTTATTCAACCCTTTAAACCATACAGTTTCCATAACCTTAACCAGGCCTTTCATCCAAATTTTTATATTTTATTCCCTTTTAAAAAGGGAAAAATTAGAATGAACAACGGCTTAAGAAAAAATATGGAACATCTTAATACCGTTTGGCAAAAACAATAAAATAGATATTTAAATATAAGAGGGATTCTAATTATTATTACTAAAGGAAAATTAAAAATATAAATTAATTACTAAAAAAAAATGCTTAAAAACTTGTATTAAATATATATTACAATAATAATGCAAATTTAAATTAATTAAATGACATCCAAATTGAAAATAATTAAATACAATCAATTAAACTAAATAACACTTATTTTTTTTATGTAAAATTAAATCAATTTAAACAAATTATAAATAAATTAAATCAAGATTTGCATTTAAAAATAAAGGTTACATGTTGATAAATCATTTAAATATTGTTCAAGACAAAAGTGGAAATAATGCAAGAAACTTTTTAATAAGTTTATCTAGCTAAATGACTAAGAGAAAAAATTATCAAAAATTTTACCTAAATGTAAAAGGGCTCAATATTCATTTCTGTTCCGTCACATGTTTATAAATAATGCGCCCACGCTTTTATTAAGAAGATTTTGATAAAATATTGCAAAAATTATTTACTTTTTAGTGCAAACTTTATAAATACGTGATAAATTTTCTTTTTCATATATCATTTTTTCAAATTCCTACATTCGAATTGTACTTTGGGTATCAACAAGATGGGCACCACGCATTATTAATACCATTTAGCAAACTTAAATGATGATTACGAAAAGGTTCGTTAAAAAGGTTTCCATGTACAGCTTCATTTTTAATAGCGTTGCCAAAAGATTAAAACAAGAATTTGAACAATTAAAGAGTTCTAATATTTCAAAGTGACAATATTGTCAAAAGTTAACAATTTTGAAATTGCTTTAGACTTTTGTTTGTTTCACTTTTCTTTATTTTTTAGTTAGTAAATTATTATTTTGTACAAACGTTAAAGTTAAAATGATTGTTTTATTTTAAATATATTTAAAAAATTTCCATAAAGAAGGAAATTCTAGATATTGGATATTAAAATAATAAATAAAGATGGGATGATATCATTATATTTTAAGGATCATCCTGTATATTTCTTAATAACACCACAGTGCAATTAAAAACAAAAAGTTGACCTTTTTCGGATTTTTCAAAAGTAATAGCCTAAATTTTACAGCCATTTTTAGATTTACTCCTATTTTAGATTTATCAATAAAACGTGCATGCTGTTTCTACCATTTCAATATTAATTCAAATATACAAGTTGAGTTAAGCGATCCTAGATATCTGCAAACCAAACTTACTATAATTTTGAAAAATTTGTTGAAGGGTAATTTTAGGGCAACTATCTAAAATATTTTACGTTGTACCACTTCGGTTATACCGGAAGTGGTAAATTAGTCGTATTTTAAATGAACAGTATATTAATACATTTTGGATTTCTATGTGAATTTTAAGGTTAAGTTTGTTAAATAAATAATAGAAATTTATCGTTTAAAAAAACATTTTCTAAAAAATTAAATCTCCTTAGAAAAAATTAATTGTTTTTCCCTGTAAAAATTTAATAAAATTTGGGTGTTGTAGCAAATTTATTGCAACAGTTTTGCAAAATGAATTTGCATTTTCAATTAAAATAAAATTTGAATGTTAAACTTGTATCAAAAAGCAATACCAAAATCAAATCCCCATTTTTATTACTCAATATTTAAGTCAAAATTAAGGTAAGTTTGTTTAAACTTTATTTTAAACGTAAAGTTTAAATTATCAAAAATCCAATTTTAAAATTTGTGAAAAAATGAGCTACATCTTAAATTAGTTTCCTTCGTTCCATGGAACCAAATAATTGGAATTGAAATAAAGAAAATATTTGAAAATTATGCAAAATTATAAAAGATAATTTTGTGATTAAATATTTAAATAGAAATTTTCTAACATTTTTTAAATTGAATCCATAAGTAAAAATTTAATCTTTTGAGTAAATCAAAAAATACTTTTATTTGAGGTATAATTTACTTACAGTCATTTAAAAGTGCTTATTTAGTATTTCTTCTTAATCAAATTAAATTAATTTACAATAAATGTTCCAAAATTCAAAAAATTTTAAGCCGTCTTATAACGTTCATTTGTAGTTTGAATTTTTTGTAAAGAAGAATTTTAAAGGCCCATTTTATCTTTTAAATGCAATCTTCTTTAATCGTTACATAAACCAAATATTTTAATTCGACCCAAAAAAAAAATCATTGGGTAATGTACCTAGTGGAAATTTGTAATCAAAATCATTTAAATAGAAATTTTTGAACCTCAAATTTTCTTGTAAAAATAAGTAAAATTTCTTATGAATACAAAAATACGTTAAATTCCAAATTTTCCTGAAAAGTTAAATTGGATTTTTATTTCGTTTAATTTCAATAAATGCATTTGCAATTAAATAATTGTTCTTTAAATTTAGATTCGTGTCCTTGATATTAAAGCAAAAATTAGGAATTTCTTGTATTTTGAGCAAAAAATTGTTTCAAAAATTCATTTTCAAGAAATCGCTTGTTTCAAATGTTGAACTAATTGTAAACATATGGTTAAACTTATTTTCTTAAGAATTCTTCTGATGTTTTGGTGTTAACCAATTTCTGTTTTCGGTGTTTATGAATTTCAAGGATAGGCAGAAATATCCTAAATTATAACTTCTTCTGTCCGTTTATCAAAATTAGCATTTTTGCAGGCGCAATGTTTAAATGTGCCAAACTGTTCCAAATTTGAACCAATTTGTAAGATGGTCGGGTAGATAGTCCAAAATTTCTTATTTTCGTTTTACAAACTCTAGATTCTCCGTTTGAATTAAAATTAATTAAAATAATTTTTAGAATATAATCGAGCATTTATCAAGAAAAATTTCAAATTTTATTAAATTATTGACTACAAAGAAAAACAAAATAAATAAGCATTTTATCGTGTAATGATGCGCTGAAAGTAGTATTAATTACCTCCGCAGTAAAAAGTAGTTTTTCGATTTACTCATAAAGTATTAAATTTTTACACTTATGTTTATATCGAATTTGAAAAATGACTTAGAAAATTTCTATTTGGCAAAATGACTTTTGAATCCAAATTATCAATTTTATAATTTTGCAGTAACTTTTCAAATATTTTCTTTATTTCAATTCTCAATTATTTGGTTTCCATGGTGACCACGAAAGGAATACTAGATTTAAGTATGTGCTCATTTTATCACAAATTTTAAAATTGGGACTTTTGATAATAAGTATGAAACTGTTACGTTTAGGCAAATAAAGTTTTAAACAAACTTACCTTAATTTTTGACGTTAAATCGATCTGAGTAATAAAAATAGGGTTTCCATTTGATTTTTTGAGTAACTTGCATTTTTGATAGTCAAGTTTAGACATTCATAATTTTATTTTATGAAAAAACAAATGTCATTTTTGCAGACTGTTGCAATAAACTTTGCCTACAACACCTCAAAGTTTTATTCAAATTGTTTGACAGGAACAGAACAATTAACGAGTTATTACTAAGACCGCATCTGTCAATTTTTTAGAAAATGTTTTTTTTAAACGACTGAAATTTCGTATCTAGTTTATTTAACAAACTTACCTTAAAATTCGACATAGAATCCAAAATGTATTAATATAGGGTGTTCCATTTAAAATAAGCGACTAATAGACTTCCGGTATAACCGGAAGTGGTACGAACGTGAAAATATTTTAGATGAGCCTCATCATTACCCTGTCACCAAATTTTCAAAATTATACGGTTTGTTTTAGCAGATACTCATAGGATCAGCTCCCAAAGGCGGACCCTGTATATTATTAAATTTTGGTGTATGATCTTATAACATGTTATAAGAGTTTTCATACCCTGCATCCCAAAAAACATCCTTTATTGTAAGGAACTAATTTTTAAATCGGAAGCTAGAACGTGCAAGTTTATCATTGAAATGAAGCCACTAAAATTCGTAGTTAGGCTATTGCAATGCCCTGGTCACGTGTGCATAAACTGCGTTAAAGGTTTTTGATGATTAAGTGGATGTTCAGGAAAGAGGAAACACTCTTAATATATTGAAATTGAAATGAATTGATAATGATCTTTCAATGATTACCGTATTGGCTCTGTACTAACGGATGTCCCCTTACACGTATGGTGTTCAATTTAAAACTTCCCACCTCGGAATTCTCGAACTGTGAAGATTTTTAAAAATCACTAGAATACGTAAAAAGGATTATCGAGGGGGCAAAGTTTGAACCAAAAATTGCCTCGTCCTTTTTTACTCCTTACACCCAGGAGTTACCCACCCCTTCCAAATCTGAAGTGGTAAGGGTATCGAGTTGAAGCTCATTACCTCCTCTTGATTCTTTTATTTTGGCGTGTTTTTAATCGGTCCATTCGTTTGCGAGAAAAGTACGAAAAACCTTCTTGCTCTGTGGAAGTTATCCTTTAACCCTCCTATTGTGTTAACAATTTAGTTTCAGTTACTGTGTTCGTGCCATTATGGCCCGGGAGCCTATGGTTGTCGTTAAATAATAATAAGAAATAGGATGTAGTATTTATTATTTATTATATTTTATTAAGTTATGTTTTTTTATTACATATTATTGTCAATGTTATGTAAAGATCATCAAACGTAGTAGTTTTAGGTATATACATTTATTTGTTACAGTCTTGAGTAGTAATATACCTGAGCCTTACATAGGTATTTTGTGCATTTACAACATACCATATTAGATTTATTATCATTTGAGGGACAAAAGTTTCATCTTTTACGCTTGGTCATGTTTGATTGTTCCCATACTTCGGCATTACTGGCTGAAGAACGTGATATATAACCATTTCAGCTACAGGATACTTCGAGGAGACGTTTTCTTTCATGCATTAATGGATAAAGGAATTACCCAGTTCTTCGAAATAGTACCGTTTTGTAAGTTCCAGATTAGGTTAGTTACTTCGCACCGCAGAACATAAGCGTTGTAAGCTGAAACGTCCATGACATTGTAAAGATAGTATCCATTTTAGTTTGTGTCTGCATGTATGTTATTATTAACTTGTCTAACGTGTCTACTGACTTAGTTTTGTTGTAATCTACTATCAGAAACGGCTTTTTTATGATCTTGGTTACAGACTCCGTTATCGTGGTGCAGGATGCTCATGAGCGTAACATTTTTATTCCGTTTCGGAATAAAACTATCTACTTGTCCTTGGTAAAGTAAAATTTTGAAGAAACCACTGTTTTCCTGTTGCATCTCGCAATTGTTACACGTGCAATCCGGGTCGCGCATGCTTACATTAGTAAGCGGGTTGCCAAGCCTGCTACAGTGGAAATGGCCGGGGTCGAGATAAGGAGTAAAATGATTGAATAACAATCTCAAACACCTTACACTTACCATAAATTCACAACTTATACAGCTCAGTCCGGGAAAGATGTCTCTTGGCGCCACCACAATATTAAACTTTGCTAAAATAAATCGTCTTAGGCGAGATGGTAAATTAATCCTTTTTGATTGTTGAAAACAGGAATAAAGCCTACTCAGTAAATTTATTCACTAACTTCTCAAAGTCAAACACAATTCTAAACAAAACAACTCAAAACTTCATAAAATTTAGTGATACACGGGTCGTTATAACTTATTAAAACACCAATTCATAAAAATAAAATAAAACGTCATCTTATGTAGTTTTTAAAAAGGTCTCTCGTATATCTGCCAATTTAAATTGGTAACGGTTAATGAACTTAAAAATTAAATAAATAATTAGTGCCCAATTTATAAAAACCTCTAACACAAAATGAATGAACGAAACGATTTAATGATATTCGTTATCCCATTGACAACTATTCGTTAATTGCAAAATAACTCAGTGTTAGAATGGTTAGTGCTCTCCTCATTAATGATCTCTTTATATTTTATTAAAATACCAACTTTAGTGATCGTAGTTAGACATTCATAAATATATGTATCCTTTATCACTTCAAATATAAACGTTCTGCTTTATGGAAATACTAGATCAAAATTGAGTATTTTGTTGCTAATGTTCTGCTCTACTTTCCAAATTTTTACTAAAATTTTGTGAACGATCTGGCCAATACAAGATGTCAAATCGATCCCTAATCTCCAAAATAAAATAAGGATAAGATTACTTTCAATTATTAAAAATATGTAACCAGGCAAGTCAATATCACAAATAAACAACGAAATAATTTAAACAATTGTGAATCAATATTTAACAACCGTGGTCGAACCACCAAATAGTCCTAATTAAAAAATCACAAATCTTAAAATTAACCATATACAAAAAAATATATCGATACGGCTCGACTACCTTCTTTTTTATTTCAGCTTAAATGAATAATCGCAAAGCAAAGAAAGAAAATTTTCTTAAAAATCTGATCGTGCTCGTAGTCGTCAATAAGTCTTATACTAATTCTTACAATAAAGGTCATTTAATCTGTTTTCTGCCGGTATGATATGTAGTCCATTCAATCGGCGAGGTGTAATCCTTTATTTGCTAACGGCCTTTAATTGGCCAAACTTTGGGTACACACAACAACCGTATTTGTTTTTCTTTAATTTAGCATTTGTATTTGTGTATAGATGTTTGCTCTTCACTACATAACATTAAACACAAGGTTGTTTGCTTTTTGGATATCAAATCTATTATTTGTTTTTTTACAATCGAATTTTGTTTTGACGATTGTACGAATATACGAACGTTCATAAAACCACCACTTCTTTAAGCTATTTTCAATTTTCGATGCGTTATCTTAAGTGGTTACCTTAAGCTTATAAAACTTTTGTAATGTCATGCGTACTAAACACTTTTAACAAAATACTTGTTTAATTTCAGATCTGCATAAGCACTTTTAATTTATTGAAGAACAATAATATAAAATAGTTTTCCGTCAATTCACAATTTATTACTTGGTTTATTTATGAATGTCTACTTATTCTCAATCCACTAAGGGTTATTGCTGTCGTTCTAATTATACGCTGCACACATTACGATTTTCATAACAAACCTAAAACATTGTACGTTAATCATAACTCAGCGCGCGCGACGTCTACTCTAGTCAACCTTGCTTCTCTTTTCCCTTATCTCAAACGACTCCTTTATGTCTTTAGCTCTCCTTTCCAAATGCATATCGCGCTATGTTCAAAATCTACCTATCATCATCACATATTCACTGCGTCTGTACATCGCGTCACAATGTCCAACATGGACTCAATCACGCTACCATTGTACAACACCCGCCGCCATCTTTATTTTAGGTGAAAATTTATAAAATTTCGTCTAAAATCATCTATCCTCACCACATTCATTTAGTATATTCACCAGGTCGTTCTTCGTCTTTTATACATATTTTACATTTCGAATTTTATTTCCGCATCATTTTCTGAAATAATCCCATTCTAATGTCCTTTACGCATTCAATTTCCAATATTGCACAATATTACCAAAAATTTCCACAATCAAAAACATGCATCCAGATTCCTTACGGCACGTTAATACAATTTCAATATACCACAAACTTACCCATTCATACGTCTACACACATTTCTTTAGTTCAAATTCCTACTTACACAGTAGTAAAAAGATCAGTAGTTTTACCAGTGCCGTATCAATAAGAATTTACTCAAACTATTATTTCTCAACCAAATTTAACGCTTTTAGCACGAAAATATTTCTATAACATTCAAATATTCCTTCATACGATAACTAAGGCTTCATTAAAAATCCAGTGGCGTATCATTTACATAACTTACCATTACCATAAAAAATTCTTTTCATGCAAACTAACATTTGCATTCAAAATACGTTACATACGTTATCAAAATACTGCACATACATGATGCGTCAAAATAACCTTACACAATTCAGGCTTATGTTTGCGAATAGTGGACATGGTTATTTTCTTTTCAATAACATCTGTCCCAGATCTTACGAGGTAAAATTATCACGTCACGTTGTGACCTTTTAGACCATAAGTAAGATCTAGCACAACTCTTTATTGACCTCTCTCTGGAGGTTCACCTTCCTTTTCCGAGGTAAACTTGCATATTATATGCATAATCAGTTACAGTATCGCATAAAGTCCAATATATTGACTGTATTTACCAGGTTTATTCGGTGTACTGTCTAAAGGACAACCTCTAAAAGGTACCAGTTGCTCATCTACTGTTACATTTTCGTGAAAATTATACAGCTTAGGTAGAATTGAACCAATTAGCTCCCGCATGGGAGCTAATTTATCAGTTTCACGTTGTGGTCGAGTTTTTATTGTCGAAGCGAATTATTCGTGCAATTACATGAAATAATTGTAGGGACATCGTTGCTCTGAATATTGGACGACCTACAACATCCACAGACTGGCTGTTGCCTCTATGAGACTCGAGAAACAGTATGCCAAAATATGCTTTTAGTTTAACTAATGTTAGCTCTTGAAACGTGTCGCCACAAAGTCTTTTTCCTACTAAATTTGACATTTTCAAATTTAGATTTATAATTTTGGGTGTGAAATATAAGAAGTACGCGGAATCTATATAAATTATTCGCGACGTAGCATACCTTGTTGGAATCAACGAAATAATATTCGCTGTTGATAACTTGATTGATGTGTCTTTTCATTCCATACTATATTGCCATCTTTTGAAGTTCCTTATCTTTATCAGCTTCATCTGAAATCGTAGCTTCCACTTCATCATCCGATTCGCTATTATATATCTCGGTTTCGGACAAATGGTCTTCTTCTTTAGAAGCATTAGAATCACTATCAGAAACATAAAAATTTCTCAAGTTCACTACACATTTTCAATAATAAATTTCAATTGTTAGGTATTTCTTATTAGAGTATAGCATCAAGTTTGATATTTACTACGAAACTAAGACACAGATGCTCACTGGCTGCATTTATACGCGGAGCCACAGACAAGTCTCAACAGGAACAAACTTGCCTACCGGTACGCAAATAGCGCATGCAATATGCGCAATATTACGCAATAATGTGGCAATATTATGTAAGTTATTTATATTTAGAAAATAAAACAAAACTAATAAAATACATTCGTCTATGCTAATAATCTGCTTCTCGTTCTTCTAATTTGAACCTCAATCACCGGGTCATATAGACCCAAACACATTGAGTGTAACAAATGCATTTAAAAAAAACTAATTATAATTTTCTAATATAATTCTAGGTATACCGTTATTAGAGTAATGAAATAAAAGTCATGCAGTGGCAACGAAATATTTAAATAAATTAACGAATTATGCACATTAGAAGAACGCGATAGATCATATTGATCCGAACACAATAGGACGCAAATGAAATTTGCAAAATTTAACTTTTAATCTCAATAATAACATTGCTATTTTATGTATCTGTCAATCTATCGGTGGCATCAAAGCTCAAATCAGGAAATTTGGTTTATTTCATTTAAGGTGAATTCATCGGCAATGTTTCTAAGCGGACGCTTACGGTTGAATAATGACATTACCAGTAATCACATTTGCGAAATTATTCATTCCATAGTATCATTAATCTTCAATCCTGCACTATCATTACAAAGATCGTTTTTAAAATCATTACTTTCCTTCAGTATCTCTGTTTGAGCAAGACGATTGTTTAGCATTATGACATTAGCTACAAAACAACGAGTACTATTGAATGAAATTGGAGACATGGAACCAAGAAAACTATTTCGTATGAAAGAAATTACTTTTGATAAACTGCTGAATTTAGTTACACCTTATCCAGAATAGGAGAACGCGATTGGGTCAATTGACCCAAACAAAGTTGTACATTTTTAATATATTTTTATCTCTATTACGAAAACTGTCATAGACGCAATGAAATGTCAAATGTAAATTTGTTAAATTGAAAACTTACAAAATACCCACTTACCCCTAAAAAAGAACTGCTTAAATTAATATTTATTTGACAGAGAAGTGTCAATTAGGTTATTAGCCAAACAATGGTATAATGGTTGCTCAAACTCGCTATGGAATCCATTGTAGCAATTATTACTATTTCTACAACAGTTTTCTTCTTAATAAAGGTGATCATACATTATGAACTTGGGACTTAAGGGATAACTTTCATAGAGCAAAAAAAATTTTGCTTACTTTTCTCGCAAACAACTGGACCAATTTAAAAGAAAATAAACGCCATAATAAAGAAATCAAAAGGAACTTTCAAATGAGCCATCACTAGATACCATTTAAGATTCTGACCGGGAAATCCTGGCGCGGGGGAAGGGGGCGTAGCAATTTTAGCTTAAAAAGTTATTGTCTTCGATAATACTTTTAATAGATTTTAGCAATTTTTTAAAAGATCTTCACATTTCGAGAAATCCGAGGTGGGAGGTTTTGAAATGAACACCTTATATATTACCAACACATTACAAAACATGCACCTTTATAATTGACAATAATTTATTTTACTTGTTCTACCACGGAAGTGTATCTTAAAAGTTCTGTAAGAAATGTTCCACTTGCCATTCCGAACTATTTCTCATATTCAATGCAATATTTCATTTATGTGATTATTCCTTTCGTAACAACAATTAGATATTTAAATAAGAATTATTCTGCTTAGGACCTACTTAAACACGTATTAAAACCACTTGTAGATTGAAGCATAAGAAACTGTTTTTTCTTCTTTTTGCAGATGGTTGAAAGACGAATACCTGCAAATCGTATTGGAAAAAGGATTAAGCCCAATTTTACGAGCTATGTAAAATGTTACTTATTCTTTTCAGAGCAGATCGCGTAAACTTTATAAATCAGTGAGATATAAAACTTTTTCTTGCAAATAAAATGGAAATACCGAATTTAAAACATAATGCTTTAACTGGAAGTATGAGTAATGCAATTATAAGTATAGAATTTATCCATTTTTCCGTTTATCTAAAAGAATGAAGGTTTCGTCAATGTAACTTCTCCTTGTTAAACACAATACAATTATCAAAAATATTTTATTTATAATTTAAACACAGTTCATAGTTAATACAAATGTTTTATTTGAATTCTACACAAATATTTAAATAATCGATAAAAATTAGGTATCCATGTATGAATGTGCCAACTTATCCTTTCTGTTAGAAGACAGTTAAAATATGTTTGTTGTCATTTGGTGGTCATATCTGACAAAATTAATTATGTTAAGTCACTAAATACTTTTGTTAAATTACATATATTTGGTTTACGTTCAATGCAATTGAGTACGGCATATAAGTATATCCTTCCTTAGTAAAGGATTAACATTTTCTAAAAATTCAATAATTTGATTATGTAATTTGATGTTACTATCTGTTGTAAATGTTATAAAATACTTTATAAACTATTAAAAAATGGATCAATTGAAGACTGGTATAATTTGAGCTCGTTTTAAAATGCAAAACACTCCAACGTGTAATGCATACGTGAGTATGTTCATAAATGTCGTTTTGTGTACAGTGTGTCCGATTTCGTGGTTTTAGCTGTTTTTTTAAAGATATCATTGTTCTTATCAAAGATAGAAGTTTGCAGCACGATTTTCTAATTTGAAAAACTTAAACGATGTTATAGTCAGACTTTGGTAGCAAATGCTATTGTAAAATATACGGCAAATGAAAAATTTAGTAATTATTGATTTTTTTGACGATTGATGTAACTGAATACATGTTTATTTTTAACAAATTCAATTTAGGTATGTATTGGATTACCTATTTCATATTTGCAATAAAATAATTTTTAGTTAGTAAACATCCTAACCTGTTCAACATCAGTTGTTTTATCGAGGATTTGTAAAATGAAGTTCAACGTTTTATAAATTTTAATTACAAACAGATAGACATAAATAAGAATAACTTCTTATAAGATTTTAGTTGTTCATCATCGAATATGTAAATTCTTAAACTCATCGTTGATCTAGGTCTAAATATTTATATTTTTAAGAACCAACAACAGGAATAAATCAATTAGCGTCATTACATTAAAATACGAACAAGTATTTACAGTTCACTATTAGTTTATTTGACTAGAAAATTTTAATTTTAGATTATAATTATACCTTAAAGTACTTCTAATAGGAGGACAAGACACAAACGTTAAAATAACTACTACGTTTCACAGCAATGTGCAACTTAGAGACCCTCCTTGTTTGATCGGAAAACATTTTTGTAGAAGTATTTCAAATTCTAATCCCAATATGTAAAATAAATCACAAATTGATGAAACATTTTAAATGAAATTTTAATAACATACAAAAAAATACAGAAGTTTAATTAGTTAGAATCTAATTCAATGTCGCTGTCTTTGTCACTACAGTTGTAATCAATTTCTTCATCACTTTCACCTGTATTTCAGTATATATCAGCTCTTCGACTTCATCATAAAACTATATTTTCTAAATATTCTGGTTCAATCTTTTCTGTATGTTTACAGCTTCCCATTCTTCACGAATTTATTTAAATTTATTCTCTGCTAATTTCTATACATTTCTTTTCAATTGATTTAGCTCTAGATGGTAGGATGGAAACCTTACCCAATGACCATGTTCAGCTATCAACTTATCGATTAAATATGCCTGTTGTTTTCGCTAATCTTTCATATACAAGATCGACAGGATAATAAAATCTTTTGATTCTTTTCTCGCTCCATAAATTCATACAGTTTATAAATAATTTTACGAGCTTGACTGTGAACAGCTACTCACTCATGTTCAAAACGTTTACTTGGCAGTTTGGACAACAAATAACGATGAAATAATAAAAGTGTCTTGAAAAGGACAGATTTTGTATAAAACAGAAGAAATAAACTCAAAGCAGCGTTCGAATACAACGTGAAGTAAAACCCGAATGACTACATTTATAAGTTGAATCATATGCGCATGGAGGGCGAGTGCCATAACATTTTCAAACTATCTAACTTGTTTTGTTTTCGACTTATAGCCAAACGTCGATATTTCTACACTTTTTCAAGGTCTATACCTCGTTTAATACTATTATACTGATATATTTCGTCAACGGTACTTATATATTGCGAGGTGCCGAAATCAGTGGCTTTTCTAGAGGTTTTGAGTAATAATATAAACTTGCATTATTTTAAATGGAATCATAGTTGGCTTGGCAACCATCAGATTAAACCGTTTTCAAATCGTTGGATTGCAAACATTCGGTTCGGTGTTATGCCGCCACGATCTTCAGATCTGTCAATACTGGATTTCTTTCTATGGGGTTTCCTGAACAACGTAATTTATCAACACCGTCATAATACGAACCGAATGTTGCAATCTCACGATTTAAGAAAGGCTTTCTAAGAAATTCCTCAGTGCCAAAGCATTTGGGCTGGGGCACCGTCATTCTGAAGAAAACATTTGGTAAATGTTTTCACGAACGTCTATATTTATATTTCTGAAAGATAAGAATCAACTGCGGATAATAGTTGCTAAGCGAACTATGATTCCTATTTAAGTTTATATTGTTACTCAAAAATACCTAGAAACATTGTAAGCACGCCAGTGATTTACGGCGCCCAAAATATAAGTACCGTTGACGAAGTATATCAGTACAATAGTATTAAACGATATAAGACCTTGATAAAAGTGTAAAATATCGAAGTTGAAAGAAAAGTAATTACTAAATTTTCGATTTTGCCATCAAATCTAGGTCAACAAAGTAGTACGTAAATGTAGAGACTGCAAACTTCTATTTTGATAATAACAACGATATCTTTAAAAACAACTAAAATAACGAAATACACTGGTACATAGATGATGTCATTTTTCAAGATCCCCACAAGAAAGTCTAAACTCATAAAACTCATCTCAGAAAAGTATGGCTAAGGTGCAGCTATGGATAAATCAGAATTCCTCCAAAAGTAGTAGCATTTTATGACATATCATAATCACTGAAACGTACACTTTCAAAAATAAAGGCAAGATTATTTTTCTGAAAGGCTGAAAAAATTACATCCTTTCTAGGCAGAGAATCCGTTTTCTAAATGTTTGACAAGAAGAAAAAATGCAGATTATATCAAAATTTTAGGACAAACGCTCTATACCAATACCAATTCCAATACCGATACCAACAACCTTTTTTGTGGTTGTATTAAAAATACATTAATTTAAGATCGTTCATTTATTTGGCGTAATATTAGAAAAGTTTTAATTATTAATATGTAGAATTGAGAATGGCAATTTAATTTGCATTTCCTAGAACATATCTTTTGGGTGTAATATTACATAAATAGTTATAGTTCCTTTCTTAAAAATTGATTCATATTATTGAATCCGCGCAACGCATGAAAACTTTTAGGGAATACTCATTGAGTTATTCTGAAAGCTTTTTAATTCACTTGATGCTGAATGTTACAGCAGCATATGTTTTACTTAATTTTTTATATTTTGTGCCATCAGATTTTGATGGTAAGTTATTTTCTAATTCATTATATTTTAAAACCAAAACCTTTGCTTTTTTAGGCACTCTATTTTACTTATTTGCACTCCTATTTTACTCATGTTTTTTCATATTTGACTTATATTTTACTCATGTTTTTTAATGCGTACTTTTATATGGCACTTTTATAATAATTTTATGGCACGTATAAGTCACTAATTTACTATTCTATCATTTTTCAAATTTAAATGGAAATGTTTACTTGAATTACATTTACAACGCAAGTTCTACAAACTTAAACTTCAAAGAAATTCAATAAAATTATGGACACAATATATTAAGGATAAATAAGCAAGACATTGACCTCACCAAGTTCACCATTCTGCTTCACCAGTTATAGTTTATGGACAGAACCGTTCAAAGGTAATGTTTTTATATAATTTTAGAATAGTATAAGACTTCTGATTTTTAACGTTTTAATCAGATATTGAATAAACTTAAGTATATCATGTTATTTTATTTTCATTTTGATAAATTGTTTATTATTCATTAACTAGGTTTTGTTGTTCCTATAAAAAGACAACATGGCGCTCGAGATTTTATCATTTTTCATAATTCTTTATACTGGGTTCCCATATTAGACTATATAATTTAAAAGTCGAATAAAACTTTCTAATCAAAGTAAATTAACTTTTAATGGACTAATATGTAGCTTACTCTGTGGGATTTATGACTAAAGTAAATAACAATTCAAGTTTTAAAGATCAAGGAGGCGCCTGTCTATAAACAACGACTTAAGTGTTTCTGTCAAATATGCGTTATACGCAAACGATATAATTGCTCCAGTTTAACAATTTTCATTGCATTATAAATTATTCGATTCAAGAGCGTGTGTTTTCTGTGGAAGTCTACATTTGAAGAAGTTCGGCGTGCATTTCGACGACAGTTTGGAAACAATAATAGGGGCGATGCACCAACACGCTTTACAATTGCGGCGTGGGTTCGTCATTGGCGTGAAAATGGCTCTGTGCAAAACATTAAAAAACCTGGACGTCGAAGAACGGTGCGTACACCTGAAAATATTGAACGAGTGAGAGCTGCCTTTACAAGAATTCTAAGAGATCGGCTAATCGGCAATCACTTGCCCTAGGAATATCTAAGGAAGTCTCCACAGAATTCTGCATAAAGATATAAATTTCACCCCTATAAATATCAAATGGCGCATAACCTCAGTGATCTAGACAAAGGAGCGAGGGTGACATTTTGTGAAGAATTTTACATCAGCATCGTGGAGAAATTCATAATTTGCTAATGAGCGACGAAGCAAATTTTCATTTGGACGGTGTTAACAAGCAAAACTTTAGATACTGAGGAGTAGAAAATCCTCACGAACTGTTTACCAAAAACCTCCACAGTCCAAAAGTCGTTGTTTGGTGCGGTGTAGCATCATTTGGAATTTGGAATTATCGCCATATTATTCCAGCAAGATGGAGCAACGGCTCACACAGCCAGAAACACTATGAGAATTTTGCGAGATTTTTTTGACGGCCGTATAATTTCCCGATTTGGAAATTTGAATTGGCCCCCGAGATCTCCCGATTTAACGGCCCCCGATTTTTTTCTCTGGGGATACCTAAAGCAAAAAGTTTTTGCAAGTCGTCCCGCAACAATTCCGGAGCTGAAGGAGCAGATTCGAAATGAAATTGCAGGAATAAATGGAGATTTTCTTCGCCGAGTGATGATAAATTTTGAACTTGGAATTCAAAAATGCAAGTCGAAGGAGGGCATTTGGAAGACATGATCTTTAAAACTTGAATTGTTATTTACTTTAGTCATAAATCCCAAAGGATAAGCTACGTATTAGTCCATTAAAAGTTAATTTACTTTGATTAGAAAGTTTTATTCGACTTTTAAATTGTATAGTCTAAAATGGGGAACCCTGTATAACATTTTTTATGAATTAAGTGAAGTGAAAATAATTAAGCAGAAGAGAAGCATGCAGTATTTCAGGTATGTTAATTAAACTCAGTATATTAGAACTCTCCTTATCTTCATCTACCGATTGAGCCGATGCCAGTAGCGATTGATATTTGGTAATATTTTTTATTAATTAAAATTATTCGATCAATTACAAATTGTTTATTACATCATCGCTTTTGTTATAATGTTATAAGTTGGCCCAGTTTTAGTGTTTATACTTTGGCAGCCGCTTTTAATGTTACATAATTCCAATACCAATACCAACACCAACTTAGTCATATTTCCAAAACGTCTTCACATACCACAGTACACCCTCTCAAAATTGCAAACTTATCGCATTCTAATGTATAGCATTAAACAGTGCAGAAAATATTTTGCCAATCGAAGAGAACTCCTTTCAATTGTGGATGTGACTAAGCACTTTATGCCTTACAGCTATGGAATCCAATTTATGATAGATATGGAGCATAACCCCTTACGATTATTTTCTTAAAGTACCCAAATTGGAGATTGGTCAAAGGAAGGTGGCACCCAAAACATACGAGTAAAAATTAAATACAAGAGAGGAATATAGCATGTGGTGGTGAATTGAAATTAACCTCCATGAAAAACCCCGAATGATTATCCAGAACCATCGTCTATTATCAGTAATGACGGTTCAGGAGAAAACTTGTTATCATTAGGTCCCTGGCGATTCTATACGGCAAAGAAAACAATGATAACCAAACACAACGTACTCAATTGAAAATAACCACGGTGCCAATTATCCGAGAAATTTACTAACAGAATAACCTTAAAGCTTGAAGGTATAGATAACCTACATTACTGAAAAACGTTTAACAAAAACAATTATAAATTGACTATTCGTAGAGAAAACCAAAGAACATCTAAGTGAGCACCTGCAACAAATAATTGATCCCAAGAACTTTTACGGTGTAACGTACTAGCTTAAGATATGGAAAATACTGATGAACAAAGCAAATGATTGAAAAATGTCACTGAGTAGCCACAACGGAATAAACGAAACATTAAAACAGCTTCTAATGAAATACTACAGGCCAGACATAAAACCAAAGTCAGTAAAATAAGTGACGAATGTGAAATCTGTTTTATCAGTAAATGTGAAAAAATTCCTACAAACTTCAGTGTCAGGTTTAATGGTTTAAACAGACCAGTCGACTTGATAGACATCGATACTTTCCGCTTAAATAACATTAAATTTTTAACAATAAATGGTTCATTCTCGACTAGCCAAGCGCATTACATTGAAGACACAGCAGTATTGCTCATTATTCAAAGTCAACCTACGCTTTACTACAATTTCCTATAGAAAAGTTTGTTGAATCGTATTAGCGATGCCTCTTTTACACTTCTATACAATTCATACAAAAGTTTAAATGCTAACAAAATGAATTCAAACAAAACAATTTAATGGAAGAATGTAAAAACAGAATAGCCTCATCCATAAAAATAATTTTTGGAAACATGTTGAGTAATATGACGTTCCATAGTTTTTGTTGTAAATCTACGACCTACACATGTGAGTAACTTTGGTAATAAGAAAGAATAGATAATACAGTTGTTACATTCTGAGGTTTATACAGTTCATTAGACTGTTGGTAATAACACTGCTTTTAGACTACAGACATATTTTCTGCCCTTTCGAAAGTAATACCTTTGGTTAGTAAATTAGCAGATTCTTTATTTCTGCTATATATTTGTATAGAATGGTTGGAGAAAACATCCATCATAATCCAAAGGGCAGGATAAGATTAGACAATTTTTGGAACACACAATTTCAAGTAACCATTTCCAAGGTTCCAACATTGGCACAATTAACCCTACAACGTCGCACAAGTCAGAAAGTAAGATCTAAAATATCTACTTTTAATAGAACCAAATTTTAACTGAAGTAATGCTGTCACACAAAAACTTAATAATAATAAAATGATAGATATGTTTATATTTATACTTACATGCCCTTATAATCATTGCTTCTCAATGTGCGATTGCATGATTGTAACTATTTAGTATGAGTAGGCTTATGACATTATTCCAGTCAAGGTATAATCTCAGAAGTCTAGTGTGGACCTGTCAATTGTTCTTCAAGAGACTCTCAGTAATCACGACACCCTAATGTGAACATGGTATTATGGTCGTCAGCTGTAATGAAGGAGAATGGAGTTGATCCGAACTTACAGCGCTATGAGCTTATAAGTCCAGTACCCAGTACCACTAGCCATGATGAGAAGGCGGAATTACTGTCCTCTGATGCCAGAGCTCTAATCACGTTGGAGAAAGGCGCTAAAGTAGTGTGACCAATAGTTATAGAGATGTGAGTTACCCAAAACCAGCGGTGATCGAATTCCTCCAGGACTTCTAAGCGTTGGTCTTTGAGGTTATTGTAATCGTAAAAGTCTTGAAAGATTTCGTTCTCGTCTATATTGTCCTAGACCTCCTTATTGCTCTTCGTTCTCATGGACTAACTTCAGTGTCATGTTACTGTACGCTGTCGTTTAGTTCCTGTATTATCATCATCCTGGATCCTGTTAGAAGTTCTACTAGGTCCCCGTCATCTTTGTCCTCTTTAACGATGATTTTGTTGCAAATGTTGAAAGGTATTTCGTAGTTTTGTTGTTATCAGACAAGATTCATAAAGTCTGAATTATACCCATCATTGCTGAGGTATACGTTGGCATCAGTCATAAGGACTCAACGCTAGATGGAATGTCACTAAAATTATCACCATGATAATCGGTTTCGTTTGCAACAAAAGTTACAGTATTGTCATCCTCTTCACTGACAGTGATGACATCAACTTTAGGCAAATGCGGACGTAAGATGGTTACATCAACATGGAAGGAGAAACTAAAAATGTAAATGTGGTAAGAGTTGGGGCAATTTATTGTTACCAGATGATGAACAAGATGGTGAATTTTGCTTAAGAGCTTATATTTGTTCATGTTATACTTGCCTGTAGAAGCTGTTGCACAAACAATTTGTAGATTGTCGTGTTGCTAAATATAGATGTATCTCACTAAAATACAGTTTTCATGCACTTTTGGAAAAAATGTTTCATGTTTTCTCTTGTATGTATTCACAAAGAGTATTATTTAGTTTTAAATTCAAGAAATCAAGGTCCTGCATGTTTCAGAGGTTCCGATGAAGTGAACCTATCGTGTGCATAGAGTGAAAGCGTTTGTACAATTTTGTACAACTAGTATTGTTTTCTCGCAGGATGTACTAAAGGTGGTTTGAAGTAGCAAGCAGTATCTTAACCAGGGTGACTATGAAATGACGTTGCGGTTATTAGGGCACACCATCACCTCCAATGTACGATTTGGATGAGGTATTGAACCGAGTACGATGAGGCTACCGTGAACAAAATACTGCTCGCGTTACATCCTGTAGTGTGTTGTCTGAAGCCAGACCAAAACCATTACCTGTGAGAGATCAGGCAGTACTGCATAATGTGTTAAACCCTGTCTGTATTTTCTAAATTTGGGGATGTATAATCCAACTGAAAAAGGTAATTTATTCTATCCATACCCATAACACAACCGCTGATGAGGATAGGTGTCTCAGACTATTCTTGCACCAGAATATGTTGTAGATGCTCAGGGTCCTCATCTGAAACACTGACAGAGGTTGGGACAGATTAGAGTGTCCTTGGACTGCAGCGATCATTCAAGACTAGTCATTAAATACTAAAGTGTAAGTAGAAGTATGGAACACATCTGAGGGTTTGATGATCCCTGCTTATACTGTAGAATTCATGGAGGAATGGTCGTCCCGTAGTTGTAACTAGAAGCGGTGGTCAGGAACACCTATGAGAATGTCCTCAGCCCTACTTGTATAGAAGCGTTCAAAAGAGTGGACTCCTATGAAGTGTCCGATACAAGTAGAGGAATCTCATAGAGTATGCTCAGCGTTACATGCCCTGCAGACTATAGATAATGAATGACCTGTCGATGACAACAGCGCAGAAGTAAGACTCAGCTGTACCGTCTCCGGTGAGAAAAGAGTCATCAGCGGAAAACCATTAAGTCCTACGAGTGTTGCAGAATTAATTGAAGACTGTAAAGATTTGCCTCAAATAATTCTGTAATGCTCGAGGATGCAAGGGTAAACCAGAATTATCTACCAGAGGGTACTGAGCGCTGTATACGCTGTGAGGTTTTTGTATTTAATCATTTTTTCCAGTTCAAAGCGCATTATACATCTGACTACTCTAATTGTGGGTGTCCTTCCCAAAAGGACCTACTGACCTTCACAAATACCACTCTTTTTAATTGTATGTATTTTCCCCGATGTACACATAATCCACCATCCTATCTATGGCGATCTGCTACTTGGCGTCCTCGTTCGCATCGCCGGGTGTTGATTCACTTTGTAACAGTTAACCATGTAACGAGATGTTGCAAGCTGGAGTATAACAGAAGACGCATAGCACTTACATTTCATTTTCACATCTATTTGTACATTTTCCGTTACAAATACAAATAAAATGTTCCAATGTGAATGTTCGAAAGCATTCTAAGAATGCTTCCCTAGTTCGCCATCAACAAACCAAATGCTGGTTAAAAACTTTAGTTACGCCTACTACCCCACCTTCGAAGAGGCTGGCAGTCGATCATACAGATGTTATGTATTTGTTGGTTGGTCGGAATTTCTATATTTAAAATAAATGTGTTGATATTTACCTTCACCACGAGATTTTCACATATGAATGTACCAAATATTTCACATAAGCATTCTCTAGTTAATGTGAAGAACAATGATAATCCCTATTTTCATGGGCTATTCTGTCCTCGTTAGTTTCACCAAACGTTCCACAGAAGGTGGCTTTACGCTAACTTCATAACGATTTTCAATTAGGATGGAATAGTTTCCTATCGATCCCGTCTAACATCTTAACTTTCCAGGATAATAACGATACTTCTGCCAACGTTTATGCAGAAGATACGCAATACTATACGAATTTAGCGGAGGGATTTATTGACGAATGGAAAGCGATATGAAATAGATATATGATAAGAATTTTAAAATGTTCTTTCACTTTACTACTAACAAAGAAAGTCGAAATGTTCATACCTTTTTCGAGCTTACAAAACCCCAAAATAAGATATCACTGTAACGTCACTGGTAAACGTGTGGCGCTGCCTATCCTGTTTGTAATTTAAGTTCCAAACAGATACATTCCTTAGAGTATTTTCTATAATTTTTGTGGTTCATCTGTTGATTAAAATTTCGTACTGTATAACGTTTGGTAAGCACATTTTCGTACGAATTTAAACGGTCGTGACCTTAGAGGAGAGAAATACATGGATTTTTATAGTTTTAAGTTCATGGTTGTACCCTTAGATTTCTATCTCAGAATTTATCAAACAACCAATGTGTAGAGCTAAGAAGACATTTGGTTCATAATGATTTTAACCTGATTACAAAAAAAAGGTTATTTTCCTAGGCGTACTTAGATAGCTTTAATAAATTAGATGATGTCACTGTACCTTCCTATGATAGATTTTACGATCAAATGCGTGATAACCGATAAGGAACACTGTCGCATGGTACCATTGTGGGATTACTTTAAGTGTAATACATTGTGAGTGTCCGGATATCTATTATGTTTAGGTTTGTATGGCTTAGAACCTGCACAGTATGTTTCATGTGATGTGTGATGTGATGTTGAAATGTACGAAAATGCAGTTGGAATTAATGACAGATATTGATATGAACCGCTCCTTCAGAAAGGAATTCGTGTATTCCAAAGTACTTCTGTAAACGTAAATTTCATGTTCAGTTTATAATTATTGTTTAGTGCACCTTAAGTTAAAGATTATTTGTTTTAAATTTAAGAATTTATCAAAACTTCTGCTAAGGAATTGCAAGGTACAATAGTGCCAAGAATATAAATAATTATTTTAATGCGTACACTTTATAATCGATGTTCTAACTTCGTTTGTTCTATATTATTATATTTAATTTATACAAACTCGTATGTTTGAAATATTCTTATTCAGCTTTCAAGTCCCTTCTCCCCATTTCGACTTCATGTGTACCTTCTTATCGGAACCGAGCGTTCTTGTACTTTTAGGGCGCCCAATTGCTGGAACTTTTTCATCGTAACAGGGTTATTGCTACTCGTTTTGTAATATTTCCGGATGCATTCTTCCTGTATACAGGTTAATTAAATCTGTTATCTGCTTACTTATTGCTATATTGTCGGAATTAATTTAGTTCGCTGTGTTCCAATATTGAAAATACTTGTAATAGAAAGAGATTCTGTGAGAAGGACATGTGAATAAATTTAAAAAGTACTTAGATTTTAATGATATAATAGTGCATTAATGGAAATATATACAAATTTTATTTATTTTACTAGCAATTACAGCTGTCGTCATCAGTAAGTTTGAATAAATAGTTATTACGAACAATAATAGTCATTCACGTAAAGAAAAAAACAAACAATCAAACGCACTATCGACATCATTAATTTATATAGAAGACTGAAATTATAAAACTTTCTTCATTGGATTGATACTAATCCTCTTTAGTTTATTTGATCGGTACATTTACACTTATGTTGACAAAAACAAATTAAATCTATTTCAATGCAACCTTATCTTTAGCCGTCATGGAGACAGAATTTTAAATGGTTATGATTAAATAAATAAAATAAAATGTATAAAATATTTTACTTGGATTGTACAGCATTGTTTGGTCTTGATTCACATCGTGTACATCATTATGTTCTACATTATTAACTAATTCGATAGCTGCCTCTTGTTCTTCATTCACTGCTGGTACTTCCTCATTTTCATCACAATCGGTATTTTGTAACAGCAGTTGCTGTAATTAGAGCTTGAACTGCATCCAACTGAAGCCTAAAACCTAAAGCGAAAGTAGAAAATCGCCTTTTCCAGGCTCCATAGAACACTCCACAACGTTTCGTGTCCTAGTTTTCGACTCGTTGAATAAATATTCTACTTCTTGAGGGTAAGTCTCAAATCATCAAATAATGTTTGACAGGATATCCACTGTCTCACGAGAAGACTTTCACCGAAAACGCCATTTTCAAAAGAATTATGTATGCAGAATTTCTAAATAGGTGTATCATCGCGCACAATCTCTCAATTTTTAAATCCGATCTGCAATTGTTTGTACATTTAAATTCAAATGTGCCATAAACATCGTAGATGGCCCGTATCGTGTGATTATGTTTGTATTCACCCTAGAAAGAACAGACAAAAGATTCAAACCCGATTAGCGACGTGATTATGGCTTAAGGATATTCTTTGTTTCTGAATTTACCGGGAATTAATATCGCTTAAAGTACATTCGCTTTTGTGTTGTGATTAAAATAGTAATTCGGTTTTCTAGCACGGATGAAACTTTATACGTTATGACAGCGTGCTAAAATATTTTGTGGGCTGAAGAAACGTTTTGGAAATATCATTTTTCAATATTTTTTGACAGTTGATGTGGGTAACAGATATAAAGAAAAACTATTAATCCTAGAATAATAAACCTATAAAATCATACGTAGATACTAACCTACGCAAAATTTACGTAGTTCATGTCTTTCGGTGAAAAATCTCTAGAATAGAGCAAAACTACTCTCCTATTTACGCTGTCTCTGCCTGCTTCGTCAAATCGCAATGTATTTATTAAAAATCTCTTATCAAATAAATCAGCACAAAGGTGATTAGCCTTTAGACCAGCAGATAGAATTATTAGTCACATCAGTGCTTTTAGTTTGGTATCGCAGTTTCAGAAATGGTTGATTTCTTGTTTTATAGCGTTCCCGCAACTGTGTAATCTTATTGTTTGTGTGAAGTTTCAAAATGGTTGATTTCTTGTTTTATAGCGTTCGCAACTGTGTAATCTTATTGTTTGTGTGAAATAGAATCTCAGCAAGTGTGTCTTCAAAATATAAACGGAAAGAACTAACTGGATCCAAAACATTTTATCTCCCCTTTAGACCTGATCGAATATATACGACGTTTATTTCAGGTGTTTTTTCTTTTGGATGCTATAGGAGAATTAAACCTCTATATCCATTTCAACCCAACATCTATTCGTTATCTTTTATAGTACTTTAGGATATCTGACCACTTGCTGATTTTGAGGACTGCAATTGACGCTCAACTTCGCCAACTTTTTCCAAAGTATCAAATCAATATTTAGACTTCTTGGCATGAGATTTTCCGAATATCCGGTCTCTAGCTGATGTAGATCACTTCAGGTTGCTTACTTCCTGATTTAGATGTTATCCCTAAAGATAGTACACAAGATCATGGCTTCAGTTGACGTTCAAATACTTAATAGTTAAAAGAGTAAATACTGTTGTGTAGTTGACTGATCTAATGACTAATAAGTAAAGACCGGATAGTTAGTCAAATGCATTTATTTTATAAATGGAGAAATTTAGAGCAGAGTTTATTTAAAACCGCATTAGAGCATGTCCTTTCCAAAACTTTATTTTACCTTTTTGCCGTTTTTGGATTTTTCTTGCCTTGTTTACATAATTTTTTGTTTTTGTCTATTTAGTACCTTTTCTCCCAATTTTTTTGTTTTTTGTAATGTATTTCTTAATTTTAAAATTTTTCTGGGAAAATTTCTAATAAAGCATAAAGTGTTGAAACGTGACGGAATTTGGTGTACAAACCACTGAAGACAAACTGTTTCTTTAATATGTAATCCTCTTATAACGCAGATGTAATAAAACATCATTCATTATTATTATAGTCCGAAAATGAATGGTTGCGAATTTCGCTTAGCGCTTTATTTGGGTGCACACTCGTAGTTTGTTCTATTTCGTTCTAACACACATATTTGAAAATAGAGAGAATGGAATGCTACATTATCGTCGCTGCGGGTGGTGAACTAAGACTGACACTATACGACTAAAACTTCTGTATTTGTGTCAGGTGTGTTAGAAGGAGATAGTAATATTTGTGTTAGGCGTCACTTTAAAGACTAAATTGGCTGTTGCCTTTGACAGTGGTATTTAAAAGTTTATTTCGCGTGTTGGTTACTAGCAACTACTGAAATATGTTATATTCCTTCAATTTATAAAAAAAAAGGTTAAAACGTAATTGAAAATATAATAATATAATTTATTTTTATAAACATAATTGGAATTCACTTATTATAAGTTTTGTTATGAACGAATAAGTTCAGAGATAAATATGTAATTAAAATTATTATTAATTTTATTAATAATAAAAATTAATAATAGTTTTTAATAATTGAATTCAATTATGTTATTAAATTGAATACAACATGTTAAATAGTTTTCGTGATATTCCTCAACTACAAAATTACCTTATAATTAACTATTTTCTAAGTAAGTACATTAAAGAGTGTATGGTCATTAATATATCATTATTTTACACATTGGAGTAATTATGATAAGCACATGGGTAGACAAGGTTACTCTGATGCCGCTGTATTACAAATCTGGGAGTAGGCTTTGAAACAATGTGATGGAGAAGTGTGGAAAAAACTATTACACTTACAGAAAAAGTTATATCTCAAGTGGTCACGTGCAAAGGTGTTAGATATAACCGTAGCACCATTGGTAATTTGTATAATGGCGATACTTCAGATGACAGTGATAGTTAATGTTTTAATTTTAAGTTTACGAACACTTTTTTGAATTCTCAATAAAATCTTGTTATTATTAAGAACACAGTGTTACACATTAAGTTGTAAATTAGACCCTTTTATTAATTTCTCCTACTCTTTTTTTATGTAAATATTACATTCTTCTAATTAAAAGCATATTAAACTACATGCTTATTTGTAGTTTTATTTATTGCAAAAATACTTAAATTTTAAATTATAAATGATTTGAACAAAATTAAATTATTTGCATACATATTTGTAGACCTTGCTACATTGTGTAACATAATAATGATATTAATGACAGAGATTCTTTAATGTACTTATTTAGAAAGTAGTTCAGTATAAGGTAATTTTGTTTATAAGAATAAATTGTATTATTATATTTTCAATTACGTTTAATTTTTTTATAAATTGAAGGAATATAACATACTTAGTTGTTAGTTACAAATACGCGAAATAAACTTTTGAATATCACTGTCAAAGGATTACAACAGACAATTTAGTCTTTAAAGAGACGCCTAAAACAAATATTACTATCTCCTTCTATCACACCTGACACAGATGTTTTAAACGTATAGTGTCCGTCTTAGTTCACCAGCAGCGACAATAATGTAACATTCCATTCTCTCTATTTCCAAATATTGTGTGTTAGAACGAAATAGATACAAACTACGAATATGCACTAAATAAAGCGTAGCCGAAATTTGCAATCATTCATTTTACTTACTGTAGTAATTCTCCTTACTTCAATGTCTCCCATTGTATTATTTCTACCTGCATCTACAGCCTTTGTCGATACTGTACTTAAACATTGTACGGTTTTTAGCGAATTTTATTAGCGGGAAAACTTTATTGAAAAAGCATGCCGGCAGACATGCAATCAAAATACCAACTACAAATAGTGGGTTAGTTGACTTCGCCTCTATCAACTGATTGGGACGTTCTTAGTTACCAAGTTTGTGAAAAAAATGTAAGTGTGTTTATTAGTAACTATTTGGTTACCTATACTAATAATTTTTAATTAATCATGTTATTTTTGTAGATTACTAGGAAAAATTTCATGTTACGCGACATTTGCAGACCGCGAAGCATATAGCTAATTGAAACGCAAATCCTCAAACAGCTTTTATTAAAAGGAAATATTTCTTCGAAAAGTGTGCCAACCAAATCTGTATTTTCGTATGAGCTGTCTGCAGCTAACATTCTTTCTTATAGATTAAAAAATAAAACATTTAAAGGATTTTTGAGAAATTCACAAATCAAGCAATCCCAGATAAATAAACATTAAGAAAGAATTATTTGAATTCATGTTGAGAATCGATATATGCATATTACACTATTTTAATTTAGTAAATTGTATACACAGAAATAAACAGTTTTGTTGCTTTCTTAGTGTATCGAGAACATTGGAACCGAAATTAGCAACAATTTTATATGGGCTTCTGTTGATGAAGCAACGGACTGCCAGTCGCTATTTAGCCAACATTATCATTGGAAAATTAGTGACATGAAGAGTACACCCTATTTGTTGTCTTCAAAACAGTTGGAAGACGAACTACCAAACTACAGCACGGTTTTTCAAGAATAGCATGCGTAAGTGCAATAAAAAATGTATGAATACTTTATCCGTTGGTAGCTAGTAAAATTAGTTTTGTTATAGGCATACTGTACCTCAACGAAAACCCGAAGAAAAAAAACGTTGTTTTTAGTGAGTGACGCTTTAACATACCTGGTTAAATCAGCAAAAGTTTTGTAATTATTATATCCAAGGTTAATGCATTTAACTTGCTTCGCTCACGCACTAATAGTTAGCGTATCCATTCGTCAAGATATTGTGAATATATTAATTTCGTCCATTAAGAAGGTTCTTATCCTTATCTTTGTTCGAATGTTTTAGGTGTTCTTAAAGACACCTTTGCGTGTCGTATATAAAGAAAATTGTATTCTACCTCCTGAACCAGTCATTACCAGATGGGAACGTCGATCTCCGCTTGTCGTTTTTATCCAACGAACTTTACAGCGAGGTACAATTGCGGCCAGGAAAAATTACCACTATCATTTTTCTATTATAATTCAATAGAAAATCATTGGTATACAAACTGGATTAATTTGAAAGTACTGTCACCATAGGCACTTTTAAGTCATGGAGCATTTTCAAATACCCGCATTATGATACGCCACTGTAAATGAACGTCATAATGACATAAAAGTCCTTTACTCTATTCAAAATTTTCAAAAACGATTGCTAGATAATTTAAGTACTGATTTTCCGTGGCTGCAACCGTCCGGTTTTGCATGTTTAAAATTTTTTATAAACTGTGACATCTCCAAGGTGTAAATACAAATAATAGCTTAAGGTTTAGACAATAGTTAAGTACATATGAACTTTGTTAATATATTTTTGGTATACTCGTTTGACGATTAAGGTGCAGTAGCGATAGGAAAATCACAGAAGGCCTATAAAGACAAAAATGTAGTAAACAGATTGACCTATATAAAAACAAACTTTTCCTGGCTGCCAGAAAAAATTACAAAATTCGAAGAAAGTGAGTTAGAAACTGTTTAAATGTAGTCAATTTCATCCAAAGCTCCAAGACCAGTAGGCAAAAAATTAACGAGAAGCTAAACTACATTCTACAAAAATTTTCTTTAAAGTTTTACAACAAATTCCTCAAATTCACGAAGGGGTTTCAAATGATGATTTAGAGATGACTCCAGAGCAGATAAGCGCTGTGAAATCTGCCCTTATCACTGCTTGCGATGTTGAAAGATCGTTTTCGGCTTATAAACAAATTGTGACCGACAGAAGAACTAACTAACAGTTGATAATTTAGAGAACCTTCTGTTAACTAGTTGGTATCAAAAAAAGATTAGAGAAAAATAATTGAATTTAATGCCTATTACACATGCATTTATACTTTTTGAAGTAAAGTTTGTTTTTAGTAGAAAAGTCACCAGAAAAGTCACTAGATTTCTAGGTTGGTAACATTGCCTAAGATATACTAGCACTTCTGATCCACTTTTGTCACTAGATTTGTCACCAGATCTAGAAAAAGTCACCAGAAAAGTCACTAGATTTCTAGGTTGGTAACATTGCCTATTTCAATGGTAAGTCAAGGCCACGTTGGTAACCCTGTGAAGGTTGAATAGAACCCTGTTAAGTCAAGGCCACGTGTTAGGTTGGTAACCCTGCTAAGTCAAGGTCACTCCTGTTGGTGAAATCGGAAGCGAGCTCTTTCAAGGTCAAGCGGTGCAAGGTAATCATAAATGTAAGAATATAATTTTCAAGGTCAAACTTTTTGCGAAATATAAATTTTTGGAGCTGATCATCATATATATATATATATATATATATATATATATATATATATATATATGACGCATATTTCTTATATAAATTGCAGCGAGCTGTATGTTGAGATCAGTCTGCAACTCGTAATTGTTAAATATGGAATTAACAGGGTTAAACCAAAGCACCTATTGTAAACCCTTTAAAAATGCGTGCGAGCTCGATATATCGAGAAAGTATAAAGTAACGAATATGGATATAATGAATACTAAGTACGGTGAACGTATAGTGATAGAAACGGTGATTTTAAATGTGTATTGCCGGAACGCTTTTATGTGTATTTCAAAAAGAAGAAACACGAATTGAAGAATTTAAAACACTCCTAAACACGAAGGATGTGTTTATAAGTAAAGTCCTAGAAAAATGCGCTCTTCAAAATTTAAATTTTTCACCTAATTCTGAGAAAAAAATTTTTTCAGCGCAGTTGTGTTTTAGAAGTGGTAATCTATCATTTCACGTATAAATTTTTCAAAATATGAAAAATTACACTTAAATTAGCCAATTCCATTTTGAAACAACAAAAAGCACTTAAAACACACTTTTGTACTTACGTAAGCTCAGAAGGAACATATGCATGCAATTTATCCATTTAATGTATCTAAATGCTCTTTAAATTACCCAATTCAATTTTAAAACAACACTTAAAACATGACTTGTAATTTTCGGTGCAGCGTTAATAATAATAATTGTAGGATAATGAACGCAGTTATTTTGCTGTGAAAGCATTTAGCAAACATTCTATTTTATGTCATCAGTTTACATTACAACTTTGAAACGGATTTGAAAATGTATCAATGCAATTGCGTCATTTGTGTTGCATAAATACATGCCGTAGAGTTTTCAGATTTACATGCATTTGAGAACTGTTTTGACTTTTATTTAACGCAAGCTTTCCTTTCTCTTTAACTGTATTATATTTTCACACTTTCTTTATATGCATGATATTTTGCAATAACCTTCTTAGTGTATTTTTAAGTTATCATTTCCTATAATTACAAAATTAATTGAAATTAACATTTTGTATTCAACACTTACTTAAGGATTCAATTATTTCCTTAACTTATTATAAGTTAAAAATTTGTAACGCAGCATGCAATTAAAATTTGCAAAAAGGACTGCTTTACTTTGATGTAGAAATTTTGCATGAGTAAATCAGACTTCAGATGTTTTCAATTTTTTTCCTTAACATAGATCATTTCACTTTTCTAGCGCAACTTGGACTATCACTCACATTTTTTAGCTGTAGTAAAATTTTTTGGATAATGGGAATAATTCACGAAAAATAATAAAAATATTCAGTCTGCTTACTGAAAAATGGTTTGAAATTTAAACATGTATACGTATACTCTAAGTCACTGAATCAAAACAAGTACAAACTTTTACAGGAAATCTTACTTCCAATGAAGGACATAGGTTACTTTACCTTCAGCGACAATCAAGATGTGATTGAGCCTAATTGTGCAAAATCAAACTCTATTTTTTTATCTTCGATGATATCGCTTGTGAAAAGCAAAATAATATAAAGACATATTTTTCTATGGGTAGGCATAACGATATTGACTGTTTCTATTTGGGTCAAACTTATAGTAAAATTCCAAAGCAATTAATTCGTGATAATGCGAATCTAATTATATTATTTGTGCAAGATGAATTAAACTTAAAACATGCATATGAGGATCATATAAGTCCCACCATAAGCATGAAATTGTTTCGGGACATGTGTTCAAAGTTAGGTAGATCCGTTTGGTTTCATGGTCATAAACAAGGATGCTGAAGTTAATAATGGTCGCTATAGGAAAAGATTTGATGAATATATAATACCTTAAACTGGTTTCAGTAGTAACTGATCTGTTTAGGTATTAACAGCTATCTGTTTAGTGTAAACAGCTACTGTTCAAGGTGAACCGGTACCTGTTTGTCGCAATGGACAACAAGGAGAGGATATTAAAGAAAAAATTATTCAGGCTAGTAAAATAATACGGCAGAAGTATAACAGTATTAAGACTGCTCGCATTGATAATGAAAGAACATTCGAAAGTACTTATAAGCCTTTAATAGAACCTCTAACTGAAATAGTAAATAAAATCGATAAAAAACACCTAAAAGGAGGAGGTCATTGATGTTAAACCTAAAAACTACCCGTATTCAAATTTCAAGGAAGCATGCTACTATCCCCACTAGCCGCTAGCACAAGTTCAACGGACCCCAGGTCTCACTCCATTAGGTGATTCAAGTAAGGGTGCTACTAGTCCACTAGCTCAGCTTCCGTTTTTAAAGAAATCCTTCCCCAAGTCTTCCATCTTTCTTAGAAACATCCGTCATGGGAGAGATTAATACGGGGAAGAAGAAGAACTGTCTAGTATCGCAGATGATCCCATAATGAACCCATCTCAGAAGAATTTCTCGAGCAGTACAATGAATTGCCGCGTATATATGTTGAACGTATTTTAAAGAATGCTGAAGGTGATATTGATCATACGTATGGAGTCCACTATGATACCAAAACTGATAAATGGACAATTGGTAATACACCCATCACAATTAAAGGAGACGATATAATTATTAAAGGTGTCACGTATAAAGGGACTCCAGGATTATATGATCTGCTTATTATGAATGAACCTGACTTAAGTCTAGTAAAGTCAACAGATAGAAAAATATAGAACTATTTTAGAGGCTACGAATGTAGTAAGGCGAGATTATGACGTAAGTGCACAGATTCGAGGAAGCCGCAGCAAAAGTATACACAAATAATCAAACCCTTGCTGTCATCATCACCCACCACAACCAAGGGAGGAGGTGGAGCTATGTTTTTAAGGAATTAACAAACAGACCCATTGAATATAAATATTGGAATGATATACATGAACTAATTCGTGATCTGGAAGTATTGTGGGCAGAAAAATTAGCGGAAACACAGGTGTTGTAAATGACATAATATCAATTGTAGAAGAACTATATGAAGATGGATACATTGAAAACCGAACAACCGCTTTTAAACAATATAAATGAGAATGCATTGATGTCGACATGTCACAACTAAAATGCCCTTGACAAATTTGGACGTTCATATGTCCAGTATCAATTAAAGAAACTAGCCCTCAGTTTAAACAGATTGATGCTAATCAATTTGATATTGAGAATAAGAGACTCAGCAATGTGGCCAATCCCATAGATCCTCAAGATGTCATCACTAGGCAATATTATTTATCAACAAGGTTCGATTTGGATGGAAATCGTTTGACACAGTTGACTGACCCTGAAGAAGATGGTGATGCTATAAATAAAGGATACCTTGATTTCTGTTTACAAGCAGTTCGGAACACTTTCAAGGCAAACGCCAACGCTTATCTAGCGCTGGAGGAAAAACTACATCAAGTTGAAGAAATTGTGGATAAATCAGCACCATGACCAAATTACAACTCGTCAACGAATTGCACAAACCTGCACGAAAAAATTTTAAACGAAGGCGAACAATAATTAGAGGTTTTGATGATCCTTGGCAAGCAGATTTAGCTGAATTTAACACATATGCCAAACAAAATAAGCGTTATAAGTATATATTAGTGGTCATCGACTGTTTTCGAAATACTTATGGACTAAAGGATTAAAAACGAAAACAGGTCAAGAAGTTACCAAGGCCATGCAAACAATCTTCGAAAAGGTCGGAAACCTACCAATTTGCAGACAGATGCTGGAAAAGAATTCTACAATGAGCATTTTACTAAACTAATGCATCGTTATGGAGTCAATCATTACTCTACCTATAGCACAAAGAAGGCTGCAATTGCTGAACGTGTTATCAGAACCATTAAAGGTGCTCTATATAAGTCATTCAGCCTGCAAGGTAAATACAAATGGATTGATACAATTGATACCATAACGATGGATTATAACAATCGTAAGCATAGAACTATTAGAATGAAGCCCAAAGATGTTGGTAATCATACAAAGCTAGAGGCTTACACTAACATAAAAATATTCGATAGGAATCGATATTCTGTGGGTGACATAGTACGAATCAGTAAATTTAAAAATATTTTCGCCAAAGGATACACACCCAATTGGTCTAGTGAACTATTTAAGATTGTGAAAGTTCGCATTACTAACCCCACTACGTACATGCTGGAAGACATGAAGGAAATCCTGTACTGGGAGGTTTTATGAACATGAATTACAAAAACAAAGTATCCTGATGTATATCTAGTAGAAAAAGTGCTTCGCTCCAAGAATAATAAGTTATTCGTAAAATGGTGGGGATTGGATGAAAGATCATGGATCAATAAGGATGATATTGTTTTATAACATTTAACCTGTACTTTGAAACAAATTACTTATATTAGTTATATATATATATATATATATATATATATATAGTTTGTAGAAAAGGATGTAGCTCTTAGATGAAATAAAACGCACACAAAAATAATAGTATTTTATTATTTTTTTTAAATATTACATTTATTTTTAAAATTTCATTATCTTATAAAGTGAACCTAAAGTACTTCTATAATCACTTAAATTACTGGATGGCCATATACCCGAATCTGGCCCACACCTCCATCCCAAGCAGGAATTTGAATTTGTTTCACCTTTATTGATGTTGTCTAGTATCCAGTAATAAATTTTATGATGTTCCTCGTTTTCCCATGGTTGAAACTTATAGTTAATGTTTTGTTCTAATAATATTTCAATCAAAATTCGAGGACATTTGTAATTAGCATAATATGCTTCTTTCTCAATACATTCAGTTAAAATAAATAATGTATCTTTATAAGCAGAATTAATATTTCTAAGCTAGATTTAACATTTGTTGAATCATCATCACCCATAATAAATTTTATACATACATTTTAAGCGGTACGTTACCAAGTAAATTCATATCATCTAAGATTTTATCAACTTCATTAAAAGTTAATGAATTTAACCTTTATTAATGCAAAATTTTGTAAAACTTTTAATTCTATTGTCCAATTTAATTTTTTATCAAATAATGTCTTAATAATAACTTCATTTGCACACTTTGAATTTATAGCACACCAGTTAAAACACTCATCAGGAATAATAATATGTTGTAGTATATGCAATACAAAGGTTTCAGAGGAACATCATCAAAGAACGCTTCAGGTACTTTCTGTAGATTTGATCACTACTGTACCATAGTTCATCATGCAGTTTATTTTCGAGACTGCTCATAATTATTGTTTTTCTGAAACAGAAGTTAAAGTAAAGTTAAATCCCCAAGGTTTAGTATCAGTGAAATTGAAATTTACCAATCGTTTATCATCGTAAGGACTAAGTATTATTTTATTCTGTTTTATTGTAAACACATCATGTCTCTTTGACCTTATCAAATATTGATATCGCCTTATTACGTTACCATCAAACAAAATATGTTTATAATCATTTATCGTGATCTGTTTGATGTTTGCATGGTAGAACCCTTTGATTTTTTACAACTTTTTATCAACAGTGTAAGCATACATTTTTGCACGAAGTCCTACAAATTACGAAGATATTTTCAGGACTATAGTCAGATGTATCGAATTTATCAATGTCTTCTTTAATGTACTCATAGATATCAGGAACCGAAAATGTGTATATAAGGCTATCTGTATCTGTGTACAAGAGCTTGGAATTATTTGGAAACTTAGGTTGGATGTAACCATAATGAAAATTGTATAAAAAGTTTTTAAACGTCTAAAACACTGAAGCCTGCATATATGGGTTTATTTAGATATACTTCCAGCTTGTTCATTTGAATGATGACATATCATTGCTAAATATTGTACAACTATGAAAATTTGGTTTTGATATGTAAGCACGAGCACCATAGCGACCATCCCATTTTGTTATTAGACGTATATCCTTATATTTACGTACATTTTCCATCAGCTTCCCAAAACACTATTAATCATTAATTATAAAAATTTTTGTCAAATTCATTTTGAGATTGCTGACGCATGGTTGTATTTAAATCGATATATTTTTTAACCATGGTGATTGCTGAAAACGTAATATACGATGCACTTTTACCAACTTTAATCCATATTTTAAATATACTTTCAAATTTCTGTAATGAATTACGTAATTACGTTTTGGATACAATGTAAGATAATTTTTTATTTTAGAATTTGAATCAGGTACGGTGGAACCATATGTTCGGGTGTCAATGGTAGATCACTGTGACTCTCATGTAATTCTATGGGATAGTCTAAATCACACTCGACTATATAGCCAATTTCCGAATCATCGGGATGGTTTATTAAATCTAAAGTTTCAAAATTATCAACAAAAGAAAAATCACCAAATGGTAGAAATTCTGACATGGTGGCTCAGTATAAATTATTTACGTCGTAGTACATTAAATACACACTTTCGGAAGTGGGATCAAATTTTTCCCCCCATGTACTTATTGTTAGCTTTAGCATACCGATTAGAACATTGAGCCACACCACCCCTAATTCCTCTTTCAATAAACATTAGCATATCAATATCAGTAAATAGTTCTAACTTTACTTGTGTAATTTTAAGCATAGCATCGAATGCTAAACTGGGGGCTGTACAATAGTGCAGAGGATCAAGTTTGTAAGTACTTAAACAAGTTTGCTGAAAATTTTCGAAAATATCAGCTAAAAGTAGAACGTCCGTTTTTAAATACAAATCTGAGTACTCCCCTAACGATCTAATATGAAATTTGTTCCAAACATTAACCGCATGTGCAAAACTAACATCATTGATTCCGTCATTATTAAGATGACTAAAAAACGCTTCCCCCAATTCCCCCAATTCAAGGTTAAATATCACAAACTTGTTATAACTTGTATTTGACCTTATGCAGCATACAAAAACTCGACTTATATGAAAATGAAATTTGATACTTTCACACTATTTAGTTCATTGCCTTTAGATTGCGTATTCCCAAGAGCTTCAGTTCAGAAAGATGCAGATATTGCACTTTCTTTAGTATTATCTTTAGTGGACGTTTACTGGTAATATCTAATAACCTAACATTGCTGACATGGCATGAAATACCTTTTCATGTCTAGATTATGATGCATTCATCACCTTTGCTTGCACAGCTCAATAGTAACCACTTCCACTTTTTTTTTTGTACACGTTAACAAATTTACATGTATATAATCATAATAATTTTATTTCAATATTCAGTAGTTACATACATACTATACAGACAAAATGGCATCAAACAGCAAACGCTCAAAACTGTCACTACAAAAGAAGAAGAAAGCCAACATACTGCAAGATGTATTAGTGTGGGGTCAAAACCAGTTGTTGAGACACTTGTAAGTGAAAATGAGATAGCAATCATCTCTACGCGACAGTGATGTAGAGGACGACGACCTTGCAAGGTTTTTGAAAAGTAAGTATTCCTTGCTTAATGTATTGTTTTGTGTGGTGATTTCCTTAATAAATGTATTATTAACCAAACCAATTATTTTCTAGCATCACGCCCGCAACCACAGTTGTAGCTTCAACACCACCACTGCAGCCACCTACACTCCTCAATATGGAGGAATTGAAGCTCACTACCACCACCACTGCAGCCAACTACACTCCTCCAATACGGAGGCAAAAATTTAGAATTAATACGACCAGTGTGTTCACCACCACCATCACAGCAATATCTCAGGATCCTACAGACTTGCAGCAATTTAAAATAAAAAGTGTTAGGTGGTTGCAGAACATTTTATCAACATACATTAATTCTGAAAAATCGGAAGTGGCAAAAGTGGAGCGATTAAATAATGAGTTGGCTGCAGCGAACAACAGCTTACAAGTTGCACGACAGAACATTAAAAATACACAAAATGCGTTAAGAATATTGGATTGTTTAGACATTTAAGTTAGTTTATAATTAGGTACTAAGTAGTGTTGTGATTTTTTTTTTTCAATAAAAATTTTTTTATACTTTATTTTTCATTAACACATATATAAAGAAAGTTAAGCCGATGTTATAAGTGAACAGAAGATGAAGTGTTAAAATTTTCATTTGAAACATAACCTCTAAAATATGAATTTAATGCATAAAAATAAGATATTCAATTGCAGTATATCATTGGAAATATACATATGATTTTATATATCTCGAATTTTTGTGTAAATAGTGCGGACATTCAAATTTTTTAATAAAAGATGCACGCCAATTACTTATGCAACACAACTTGCACTTTTGCATATCATTCTACATTTCTTTTATTTATAGTTAAATTAAAGACTGAAAATATATTGCTTAAGTTGGAAGGATGGATGTGTGATGTTTTTGTGGAATTTATTGTATCTTTTCATTGTACAAAATAAATGTAAATTGTTTTATATTTTTTATTATTTTCGTGAATTATTCCATTATCCAAAAATTTTACTACAGCTAAAAATGTGAGTGATAGTCCAAGTTGCGCTAGAAAAGTGAAATGATCTATGTTAAGGAAAAAATTAAAACATCTGGAAGTCTGACTTACTCATGCATAAATTTCTACATCAAAGTAAAGCAGTCCTTTTGCAAATTTTAATTTCATGCTGCGTTACAAATTTTAACTTATAATAAGTTAAGGAAATAATTGAATCCTTAGTAAGTGTTGAATACAAAATGTTAATTTCAATTAATTTTGTAATTATAGGAAATGATAACTTAAAAATACACTAAGAAGGTTATTGCAAAATATCATGCATATAAAGAAAGTGTGAAAATATAATACAGTTAAAAGAGAAAGGAAAGCTTGCGTTAAATAAAAGTCAAAACAGTTCTCAAATGCATGTAAATCTGAAAACTTTACGGCATGTATTTATGCAACACAAATGACGCAATTGCATTGATACATTTTCAAATCCGTTTCAAAGTTGTAATGTAAACTGATGGCATATAAAAATAGAATGATTGCTAAATGCTTTCACAGCAAAATAACTGCGTTCATTATCCTATAATTATTATTATTAACGCTGCACCGAAAATTACAAGTCATGTTTTAAGTGTTGTTTTAAAATTGAATTGGGTAATTTAAGAGCATTTAGATACATTAAATGGATAAATTGCATGCATATGTTTCTTCTGAGCTTGCGTAAGTACAAAAGATGTGTTTTAAGTGCTTTTGTTGTTTCAAAATGGAATTGGCTAATTTAAGTGTAATTTTTCATATTTTGAAAAATTTATACGATAGATTACCACTTCTAAAACACAACTGCGCTGAAAAAAATTTTTCTTTCTCAGAATTAGGTGACAAATTTAAATTTTAAGAGCGCATTTTTCTAGGACTTTACTGTTTCCCTCCCCAGACCCCATAAACCCCTGAACCGGAGCACGTCCCTTCGACTCGTTTTCTATCTCTTTCCATATATATGTGCATACATCTTTTCTTACATCACACTTTCAAACATACATCAATTTCATAGTTAAAGTACACGTCTATCGTTTACACAGCAATAATTGCAATTATGCATTCCATTCTAGTACAGTACTTGTAATTCTATTTTAATATAATATTACAAATCATACTGATAATACTATATGGGTGCATTTTTGCAATTGCATGCTTTTTACTCATTACGAGTACAATCCATTTAACTTGAATTGCAATTGTGATATATATATATATATATGTAAGATGTCTAAAGATTCATTGTGAGCGTTATTACTTTATTTCATGAAAAATCGTTACAATCTATTTTAGAAAAAAACCGTATTACAAATAGTTTACAAATTAGTTACCTTATTGTTTTATTATATCATATTTCATATTGGTGCTCAATTTATTTGGGAAAATGTATGTTTAATATTCTAATAGTAAAGAGGACCTTTAATTTTTTTCCAAATTTTTTAGTTCTATCATTGGCGCTCTAATTTATTGGGCCTGTATACGAAATTTCAGAATTTTTGGGTAAAGGACATTGGAGTTGTGATTTATTAAGCAATTAACAACGTTCACTTACATATAAATTTTCATTGGTAAAATTCATCTTTTTTGTCACATTTTGTGTTTTGGTAAATTTTGAAACTGCTATCATTGGCGCTAATTTATTGGGTCTGTATACGAAATTTCAGAATTTTTGGGTAAAGGACATTGGAGTTGTGATTTATTAAGCAATTAACAACGTTCACTTACATATAAATTTTCATTGGTAAAATTCATCTTTTTTTATCACATTTTTTTTTGTTTTGACAAATTTTTGAAACTGCTATCATTGGCGCTCTAATTTATTGGGTCTGTATACGAAATTTCAGAATTTTTGGGTAAAGGACATTGGAGTTGTGATTTATTAAGCAATTAACACCGTATACTTAACAAATTTTTTTCATTGATGTGATATTTTTTTTTTACTTTTGAGAAATTTTGGAAAATGTTATCTTTTGCGCTCTTACTTATTGAGTTTATATACGAAAATTCAGAATTTTTGGGTAAAGGACTAAACTGATATGATTTTCGCTTCTTAACTAGCATTGTTTACATGGATCATAGTTATTTTCTTTTATTCAGTAAATGCTATACATTAGATAAGCAGGACGATAATACAAAATTTCCATTAAACATACAGTGTTATGTGAATTAATATTATACTTAGCATTTATAACATCATCAATATCTTTATAAATGTCATCATCATCACCACCACTGAATTCTCTCTCACAAAAACGACGGTAGTCAACAACTTGTTGTATGAACTTTTCATAAAAACACATCAGATTGTAAGATTCAAGAAATTCCAATCTATAGCTTACTATATCCTTTAAATTGAATAGTTCTTCTATACTATGTGAGTTGAATGTGCAAGAACAGCACTTGTAGTTTTCTATCATAACAGTTTCAAAATTCTGTCATATCCTTTAATTAATTCCCAATTGTAATAAATACCAAGATTACTAGATAGAGATTCATAATGTTGATCATAGATTATATCTTCTTCTTCGTTTACATTTGACCAATCAATTTTATTTTCAATTTCTTGGGATCGGAAAAATTGTAATTCTACATATGAATACCATCTTAGAAGCTCATTCCATTCCTTCATATCCAACACTACATTATTGCTTTGATCACAATTACCACCCAATACGCACCACTGGTGCAAGGTTGAGGTGTGTACTGTATCAATTTCAGATGTTTTGCATGATGAGTATCGTTCGATAGTTTATAATAAGTACAATCGATTAAGTATTCCTTAGCTGCTTGTTTATACACTTCATCCTTATATTGAAATGATGATGTCCACTCAGTCTTAGCAGAAGAATAACCTTCATCGTGTTTCTCTTCATTTTTACTACTACCATCACTATTTTGACAGCACCAACAACAAAATGTTAAATTATTATTCAGATTGTTACTGCAATGATGTGGGGTATCCATATATAACGGTGAACTTCTGAGTTTCGATCGTTCCAGAAATGATTTTATTGCTACTTGCATGACTTTACTTGCTCACAATTTCACTATGACTAAACGCTTAAGAAAATAATTCTAGTATTTCAATTTTACATATGGTAGGGGTGCTACTATTAAAAGAAAATGTTATCTTTGTTGTTTTGCCAGCTGCACCCAAACTACTTATAAACACATCCTTCGTGTTTAGGAGTGTTTTAAATTCTTCAATTCGTGTTTCTTCTTTTTGAAATACACATAAAAGCGTTCCGGCAATACACATTAAAATCACCGTTTCTATCACTATACGTGTTCACCGTACTTAGTATTCATTATATCCATATTCGTTACTTTATACTTTCTCGATATATCGAGCTCGCACGCATTTTTAAAGGGTTTACAATAGGTGCTTTGGTTTAACCCTGTTAATTCCATATTTAACAATTACGAGTTGCAGACTGATCTCAACATACAGCTCGCTGCAATTTATATAAGAAATATGCGTCATATATATATATATATATATATACATATATATATATATATATATATATATATATATATATATATATATATATATATATATATATATGATGATCAGCTCCAAAATTTATATTTCCGCTAAAAGTTTGACCTTAAAATTATATTCTTACATTTATGATTACCTTGCACCGCTTGACCTTGAAAGAGCTCGCTTCCCATTTCACCAACAGGAGTGACCTTGACTTAGCAGGGTTGCTACCCTTCAACCTTCACAGGGTTACCAACGTGGCCTTAACTTACCACCCTTGAAATAGGCAATGTTACCAACCTAAAAATCTAGTGACTTTTCTGGTGACTTTTCTAGATCTGGTGACAAATCTAGTGACAAAAGTGGATCAGAAGTGCGGTAGTATATCTTAGGCAATGTTACCAACCTAGAAATCTAGTGACTTTTCTGGTGACTTTTCTAGATCTGGTGACAAATCTAGTGACAAAAGTGGATCAGAAGTGCGGTAGTATATCTACTGTTTTCTATATCTAATTTGAATATGTATGTTTTGATGTTAACCACTTTTTCCCCGACCGTTTACGTTTTTGTGTTTTTTGCCTTTTTGCTGTTTTAGATGTTTTTTTGTTATGTCTTTACTAATACATAACTGGTAATGTTTGAATAGATTCGATCAAATAATACCAATTACATTAGTCACTAATTTGAGGCAAGTACATAACAGTACTTGAATACGGATATGGGCACAGACACGGCCACATGTCATACGCGGACACCCACACAAACGCAGACGCATATGCACATGCACACGCACACGCATACGCATACGCAGACACAGGCGCGTTTGAATTAAATTTTCCTATCAATTTGCATAACATTACATAACAGTGGCGATTATGTGACAAAGTCCCATATCTCCTTTATTTAAAGAGATACAAAAAAATTAAATACAAAGTAAGATATGTTCTGGTGCATATTCAAGAATATTTTTAATTATAAGTAGATCATAAAGCTTAGAATTTTAAATTTTTTTTAAATAGAAAACCCTATATATTATTACATATTTAGATTCTACACATAATTTTAGACATATTTTATGTATAATGTCCTATACCTAAGTCTAACCGTTTTTGACAAATTTGGTCCAATTACATGGTTACGACAACACCTCCCCAAACATTTAAAGACCATCTAGTTTGAAAGTATATCTTACAAAATGTGGATTTTCGGTAGAATAGTAATGAAAATTGTGTCTGTTTACACTTCCGTTTCTGTGAAATGTGGCCTCATCTGTAAATAAAATCAAATGAAAAAATTTCTTTTTAGTTTATTTTGTTTTGAGCCCATTGACAAAATTCCAGTCATCTTTGATAATCTTCAGAAACCAACTCTTGAAGTAGTTGAATGTGATAGGGGTGCATTTTTAAGACTTCAATATCCGCTGTACCGTACGTCGTTCAACACCAACCTGCTGAGACATGGGTCGTTGTCCAATATATGGATTTTCGGTAACTGTTAATAGTACATTTAATTGATTTTCCTCAGTCTGTGACGTTTTTCCCTAGTATATTTTTTCATATAACACATTGCCAGTTCTTTCAAAACGCTCCAAAAGCTTCTCAAATGCCCTTCTTTCAGGTTGTCGTCTCTGAAACCGTTGTTGATACAGTCTTCTGATAAGAGTGTATTCTTATCACTAGCTCCCAAAACAAAATCATATCAACCATCTCGGTTTGCGAAAAATTCATTATTTACAATTTTAATTCAAGTTTTAAGTCAATTTGCTATAAAATACACTAATGCATCACACAAATTAGCAACTGACAATAAATAATGACGTTTCTGACGATCTCTATTATTTTTATATGCCACGTCTCGCCGTCACGGCTAACTAACAACAAAACTTGAAAGCCGTATAGCCTTTTTACAATAAAAAAATGTAAAATTGTCATTATTACAAAAACTACAGTTTTTTGGAATATACACTTTTGTACAAAGTCACCTTTATTTTTAATGCTAAATAAGATAGAATTAAAAAAATAGGGGGTTTCCATTAAAAAAAATGACTTTATGGGTTTTTTGAATCTACTTTTTATTGTCCATTTTGATCACCCTGTATGATTGTATTACAAAATATCAATACAGCCATTAGAGTAGGTCCCCATTTCCAAGGAAACCAACCATAACTAATTGATAAAGGCTTCGTTTAGAAAAATTTGTCAAAAACGTTAGACTTAGGTATAGGACATTATGCATAAAATGTGTCTAAAATTGTATGTAGAATCTAAATATGTAATAGTATATAGGTTTTCTATTTAAAAAAAATTTAAAATTACTTCTAAGCTTTTATGATCTACCTTGTATAATTAAAATATTTATGAAATATGCTCCAGAACATATCTTACAACTTTTGTATTTAATTTTTTGTATCTCTTTAAATAAAGGAGGTATGGGACCTTGTCACACTAATGAGCCACCCTGTATGTGAAATTTAAATTACCCTAAGGTCTAATTTGTCATTCAAAACACGTAAAGTTTTCCTTCTCACATTTATATCATATATATATATATATATATATATATATATATATATATATATATATATATATATATATATATATATATATATATATATATATATATATATATATAATTTGAGATGATTATAAATTGCATTAGTATAGCTATTAAGTCACATAGCAAGAAATTTCATTAATTTGTACAAATGGTACATTTCGATATATATAATATTAGGTAGGGACGATTGATTAACATTGAGATGGATATAAATTTATATAATTCATAATAATATGTTAAAATAATTATAATCGACAACATATTACACATAAGTATACGATATGTTAGTTATTGTAATGCATTAAATCAATTTCATTACTAGTTAGTAGGTTTATTTAAGCATAATGTTTCCTAAAGACATGAAGTACAGGCTGTAGATAACAAACGTGATGTTAAAACTAGTATTAGGCATATATCAATGTCACAATTTCAATGTACGCAGCCAAGATTTATGAAAACGTTCGTCTTAGTGCGATAAACGAAATTTAAGTGCTAAAATTAAATAAAAACAGAATAAATACATTGGTTATTAAAAATAAAACAGAAATAAGCCAGCAGTGCTGGAATAATTGTGATTAATTAACATTTACAGATATTAAATTAGTGATTTGCAACAATTCTATACAAGTCTTAGAAGAACTTATAAACTTCCAAAAGTGTGAAAATAAATTAAATTAAGACATAAACATTAAAGGTATACACAAACATTTAAAGTGCTTAAGAGTGTAAAATTATACATTTAAAAATTATTATATTGATTTGAGGTTATTTCCTCGCACAAAAATTATGTAAAAATTATTATAGATTGGGACAATTTGGCCAAAATAAATTATAACAGGTAAAAATAGTAAAGTAACCTCAATTTCAAGTCACAATTCACTATATTAGTGACTATTTTACCAAATTTAGTTTTTAAGGGTGTATGAAAATTTCAGATAATTTTCCTTTCAAATTGCAGGCATTTAAAGGATGTGTATTTATATGTAGTAGCATCCCATATTCATGTGGAAATCAATTCCAGGCCTGAAAAGTGCATAAAATTAGTATAAAATCAATAAATCAATGTAAAAATCAACATGTTTAATAATTGGAGGAATTAGTTCTTGTAAGGGCTTATTTTATTGGAAAAATGATATTTCAAAACGTTGTTAGTTTTAAGATAGATTTAGTTCAAAAGTTATGTGCTTTTGAAATTAAATTGTAATTTAAGAAAGCTTACCAACCAGAATTGAGAAAAAATTTGAAATAGTTGTTGATAACAATCGATGAATTTGGTTTCTAACGATTTGCGTATAAATAGAAGTGCTGAAGAATTAGTAGCTCTCAGTTTTTCTCTGTTCCAACAACTTGCTAAGCAAGATGTTGCCAAATTTTTTGTTGAAAATATTTTAAACAAAATAACGTCACTTTCAATAAAAGGAAAGTGCGGTTTTAGTATCGGCAGTATTTTAAAAACAGGTGATATTCATTTGTCGGTAATTATTAAATTAAGGTTAGTTTACCTTTAAATAAAATTCGGTTGTTATCAGCTGCGAGTGAAAATATTTTCCGGAGTTTTTTTTTTAAGTTCTTTTGTTTACGTTTGATATGGATTTTGTTAATTGTGTTTTCTCCGTGTTTCTATTATTATATATTTTAATGATTGGAAGCGTGTTTAATTTAAATAACCTTCAAACCACTGATGCATTTCAAAATTTATTTTGAAATAAAAGCAATAAAGTGTGATGATCCTGAAAATAAAGAATTATCAATATGAAGAAATATTAGTGAAACCTACTTAAACGAATAACCATTAAGAGAGAAGCAAATTTGGATGTCAAAGAAGCAGATTGGGATTTCGAAGGAGCTGTTTTCTACGGTCAACTACATCAGCGTGAAGAAGATAAAGAGACCATTTTCATGTGACTGTAATAACTTTATGAATGTTAGGTGTCTTAGTGATTTCATACTTTGTAATAAACAGGATGTGCGACAACTTGTATGCATGCCCAAAGGGAACATTAATTGAGCTAAAATTTAATGGTTATTAGTTATTATAATATTTACTAAATTCAAACATATTTATACTTACATGTATATGACGTATTTTCTTTTTGCTTTTAATGAAAGGTCATATGAATGCGTATTCATAGCGCATTCTCAGATATACATTTGAAGATTTTTTTTATGTACAGGGAGTTGCACATATATCGATGCGATTTAAAAATTATAATTCTATTTCTTTAAACAAATTGGATAGTATAAAATATAAATGGGCGACAACTCAATGTGAATTAATTACATTACTTATAATTATAAATATTAAAAATCATAATATAAATCAACAAACTAATAATTTACTTCATCATATAATTTTAATGTGTCTTCTAAATTTTGAACCCTATCCCCTTTGATGAGTCTTTACATGCGACTGTTAAGTTAGTTAGGCAATTCATTAAAACCAATTATATATATATATATATATATATATATATATATATATATATATATATATATATATATAAATCATATTGGTATTATAAATATTAGTACAAGTTTAATTATTATCAGCGAATAATATATATATATATATATATATATATATATATACAGAAATTGGTTTAGTGAACGAACGAAGTTCAATTTAATAATCATTAATTGTATTGTATTTAAAATTAACTTTTAAAGTTAATCACAAAAGTTGACTATGATCCTTCATTCTGTGTATAATAATTATAATATATCGTAACTAGGAAGTACATACAGTTCAAGTTTGAATCGATTGTGACGTGCCTCCTCGATAGCTCAGATGGAAGAGCCTCTAGCAAAGTGGAGGTCGTGGGTTCAAGTCCCACTGAGTTAATCTTTTACTGTATGTACTTTAAAAGTTATTTATATACAATACAATTAATATATATATATATATATATATATATATATATATATATATAAACTGTAAATCAATCAATCAACTATAGAATTTGTTTGACTATATGTGCATAAACATATTTAACTATTATTTGAATACATATCGTGATTTACTGTGTAAAAAAAGTTTAATTTGTTTTATGATTCAATGTGTAATGTCCTAAATTTTGATTGACAATAAACTTATTATTACCAACATTAAAGATAACTTATGTCTACTGACTGTTCAACGTTTTAGTAGGTAATTAATTTCATCATTGAAAGTGTGACAAACAATGGTTCATCTAAAAATTCTCAGTTATACTGATTATTTCATTCTCCTCCATTCGTGTTAGGTATATAAAGAAATACTTCACGAAAAATTAGTCTTAGAAATTAGTGACATCTACAAATTAATCAAGCCAATTCTTTTACTATTTTATGGATTTTTTTGGTAAAGTGACATTAGTTATTTGTACCAAGGAAAAATTACAAATGTCAATTTAATATCAATTCAATAAAGCCAATGTTCGCTAGACTAGACATTTGAAAGTGAAAAAATTTTAATTAAAGATAAAAGTTTTCGTTGAATTTGCTAGTTCTTGTTGGATAAAGTATTGTCTATTTTCCTGAATTGATTCCTAAGGGAACATGATTTAACTTGGGTAGCCTAAAACGCCTAACATTTTCTGAATGCCGGTTAACGTTATAATATTATAAAATTTTATGTTATCATTTGCACAATTATTTATTTTGAGAGATCAATAACCATCGTATTTGAAATCATCTTCAGACCTCTAAACGTCACATTCCATTTTTTATGGTCACGAATACACACAATGTAATGTTGAGTTACTTCGACATAATAAAACTTTTATAGATAAGTACATTTAGAACGAAAATACCAGCAGCAGTCGAGCAACGTAGGACTAATTTTAATCTAATACCACAAAAGTACAAATTAAACTAAGTGTATTTTCGATCTTTATAACAATAACTTTTTAAGTAACTAAATAAACCAAAGGTGGATTTATGAAAAAAAATCAAATTGAATGAGTAATAAATGTAGTTTTTTTTAATTTTGTAGGCATGTTGTATTAAAACTTATCAAGTTTACTAGGTAATTTTGTAACTCATACATGCTTTTTACTAAAATGGGTTCAAAAAATTAAACAAGCGAAAATAGTATTTGTTTTATGAGGAGCTAAAGGACACTTTTGTGACGAATCTGTGCAAAACAGATGAGCCACAAAAGTCACTTTGCTCCGCATAAAATAACTATTTTTTTCAGACGTTTTTTACACTTAAATTGGAATAACTAAAATAATTAGGTTCTAAAAATGAGGAATAGTTAGATTTAATTGCTCTAAGCAGCAGTAGACGTTGCTAGGTTTCGTTGAAAACAATGCATTAAAAATTAAAATGAAGATTCTCCGTTTATTGTAAGTATTTTATTAAACGTTTTGTTCCTATTTGTGTAAATTAACATATTACATTTTAGAGTATTATGGATTTGAGAACTACACGTCGTCAGAAATTACTGAAGCCTAATACAGCAATAAATGATCTATTACCTACAAAATCGAGCAAAATATATGAACGGTTTTCAAATTTATAAAATGGTGCGATGAAAAAATATTAAAAGCTACTCAGAGTACGTAATGTTAGCTTATTTTGCCGAATTAGCAACAAAATGGAAATGAAAAACTCAATGTGGTCCCAATATTCGATGATAAAATCATTTTGAAATACGACATTTACAGTTGGGGAAATCTTTCCAAATTTATATAACAATGTGTTTTTGGCCCACGAGAATGAATGATCGCTGATTTTTTTGAAATATGGAAATGGAAAATGCTTAAGGTGATGGAACTATAATTAGTGTTCCTAGGGAGGCAGCTTTTTCTAAAATTAGCGAACTATAAGGGGATATTGTCTAAGGAACCTCAGCTACACTGTTGGAGGACCGGGGGTTTTTAATTTTTGAAGCGCCATGGTGGCTGGAAATCCAGCACTTTAGCTGAGCGTTATATTGAAGACTCTCTAGCAACAAGAGGATTGAAAATTTTACCTAGTGCAAGCGTACAGAAGTTCAAGAAAGAATTAAATACCATTTCCTTAGAACGCAGCGAGAATCCACTGTTACCTCTATTTTATTTTGGAGAAAATGTTAGTTTAATCTTTATAACTCTAAACAATAAATTTGTTTTGTTGTTTTCAAATTGGATGTTTGAGTTATTAACACATTACTTTTGTATCCGCTGGGTTTTTTTACTTATAGTATTCCTGAACAGGCTAAGATTTGCCTAACGAAAGCACTCAGGAACACTGGGAGGGTTTAGGGATATTGTTTGCGAGAAATGTTTATGAATGGTTATTAAATTGACTTAAGTCAAAGTTTGGAGGAAAACAGGCCTGGGTGCATTCCACAATTTGGTCGCCGTGTGGAAAAATGTAGATTGAGCCCGTTTAGTGTGACACGATGGAATTTTGAGTGCATAATTATGGTGTGAAAAACCCAGTGTTCTAGCGAAGATGGTAAATTTTAACAAGTGTATTTCGGAGGCACACCCATGGTAATAGCGATAGAACTAGGAAAGAACCGAAACTATTCTTCTATGCTCAGAAATCAGAGGCTCATTTATAAGCCTGATATCTCTTTTTTGGATGCGGTTTACCATGTCAGGGCGGGGCACTGGCCCAGAGGTGGGAATTGTATTCCAGATGAGGGAATTTCATTATATAGTAAAAGGATTTGTTGAAATGGAAGTACTATTTAGATCTGTAAAAGCCCAGTTGCGGGCTGTTTTCTGGCTGGCAAAATGTGGTCAACCCATAAAGGTTCGATGATACGGACATCCCTAACATAGAATAGAGTTTGAAAACTTGAGTTCTAAGCCATTCATTTTTACAGTAGGAAATGATCGGTCTTTCTTGGGGACACAAGGCAACACTGCGTTTTGTCGGCATTGAACGTGGTAGATTATTCCTTCCCATTCAAGGACACGTTCTAAGTCACTGTTGTTGAGGCTTATTTTCACCTTTACGTCCTGTCTAGACTTATTGTTGTGGGAAAACTGAAAGAACTACAATGTAGAGTACCATCCGCAAAGCAATGGATCGGGTTTTGGGGAAATGAAGTCATTTACGTACAGGGAAAAGTGGGAGCTATCACTGATCCTTGGGGTACTCCGTTAAAGTAGTTTCTTTCGAAAAGAAGCATCGACGACAACGCGTATACGTCTTTTGTCAAGAAAGCTGGTTATCCAATTGATGAGCGAATCGGATAAGCCGAACGAAGTGAGCTTGGCAATTAGGCACTTGTGCCAAACCTGGTCAAAAGCAAATATCTAAAGCTACTACTTTTCCCGGGACCTCTAATGTTTATTTCAAAGTTGTATGAAGATCACCCGTTGAACGACTTCTGAACCCATACTGGGTCGTTTAAGGTATTTGGAACGAAAGTAGTTGGTGGTTGATGGCTTTCCCATGATTTTCGCAGAATGGAAGGATAGCTATTGGTCGATAGTTTGAGGGATCGGTTTTGTCCCCATTTTGGGAATAGGCTAACCAACTTACGATGAGGAAACTCTCAGATGACATGGATAAAAAGAGTTTGGACAATACAGGTTAGCTCGGGGTAGATTTTTTAAGGACGATAGGGAATACCGTCAGGGCCAGTCCCTTGTTGGTCAAGTTTATTGATAATTGATTCCAGGGTTGTAACGAAAGTGGATTGTTTAATAAATTAGATTTGGGGACGGCACAGTTTTACCAGAATCATTGAGACTGAATTTGATGCAAAGTAATCGACAAAGAGGTTGGTTTTTCAGCAGATCAGCTACTACAGCTCCGTCGCGTCAGAGGAAAGAAATGTACAAAATTTTTACTGATGGCTTTAGCTAATGACCAAAATTTACAACCACCCAAAGGACATGAGACTAATTCTTTGCATTTATGTTCTTCAAACATCTTTTGGCCTTGGTGATGATCTTTTGCAACTATTCCTTGCGGCAATATAGTTGGCGTGATTTTCTAGATTATTTGATTTCCATTTGATTAGGGTTTATGCTTTTGCGATAATGCATCAGTGCAAGCCCTATTAAACCAGGGTTGGGAACGGCATGACCTACACGATTATGTTTTTAATGTAAAATCCATACCCATCAGGATAACTTGTTATTCAAATAGCAATTTTTGAAAGGAGACCATTTAAAGCAAACTCACGCCAGAAGGTTGTAAAAAATCTCGCAGTTCGTTCCAGTTAGCGATTTAAAACACCAATAGTTCTATCTGTTTTCGAGTAACATTGGAATTTACAGTGGAAGTTTTTTGATTAGGCAGGAGGTGGGAGGGGTTGGGTTGGTTCGGAAATGATTTGTGTGAGATCACAGGATACAGTAAATGTTTCTGCACTATGACCTGGGGATTAGTAGAATGAAAATGAAGCCAATTGGAATTGGGCATTAAAATCTCCCAAAATTGAAATATCGCAAGATGGAACTGTTGTAAGAGGTTCTATTTTCAGACTAAGGTAAAAAAAATATCTTGGAAGTTGTTATCATTGGGAGACCTATACAAACAACAGTAGAATTTCACAAATTGGGGCCCAGAATGTTTGAACCAAATCGCGTCAAATTTTGTTTTTCAAAGTGGACATCCTTTACAACTTACGTTATTCTTGGTATACGCAACTCCGCCTTTAAGGCGAAAGTTAGGTCGAGGTTGTATCTGGGAAATTGCAAAGGGAATCAGTGCTTCCAGGGAGACTTTTTCTGATAGAAACAGAATGTCCGGTTGCACTTGTTCAAGGTGTTTGAACAGCATTAAGATTCGACCTGATACCACGTATGTTGCAGTAATGAATCCGGATGTTTTTTCGATGACCGAGGTCGTTGAGTTTGCCCTCCGGGAGAATCAGAATTGGAGGATCGACGAATCGATGGAGGTGGGCGTCTTACTCACCTGGGGTATAGCATGTTTTGAACTGTATTTTGGGCTAGCCGTTAAAACGCCAATTGGCTTGTTGGCGAGTACATGATGAATAAAGGAGAAAGTGACCCAGCCCTTACCGAGCTCTGAAAATTAACACCAATAACAGCCCATGGTAAAGGTGGTGGTTTGCACCGGGCCATGGGGTATAATTTATTTGAATCAAAAGACTTTTAGTCGACGGGATCAAACTTAACATTGTTAATTTAAAATGTCATCTTTATTGACGTCTGAAGAAAAAAATAAATTTTGGTGTTTTTTGTTTTAAAAATAATCTTTGTTCATAACAGAAGATTTTAAATATTTAGAACGCAGTAATATTTACAATCATTGCATCGACAAACATTCATGAAATTTTAAACATGGATTATTTTTTTTTTTATATTAATAAAACATTTTTTTGTATTTTCTTTTTGCGTAACATTAAACCTTTATATGGTAAATTTTAACTTGATAAATTTAAACGAAGAAGTATAAACCAATTCAATTAAAAAAATGACGAGAAATTTAAGTTAATGGAAGTTTTAGATATTGTGTTCAATAAAATCTAGTACTGAATAAAAAAAAATGTATAACTGGTAAAAACGACCTTAACCTAAAAATGGAAATTAAAAGAAATGAAAAATTTAAAACATTTTTAGGATAATTTAATTTTATAATAAGTTAATTACGGAAATATGCAACATTTAAAAAAAACAATAATCTATGTCAAACCGACGTTTAAAACTTCACGTCTGACAGATTAATAAACATTAGATGCTAACTTACAATAGTATATTATATAGAACCAATCTTTAATCCCGCAAATTTGTTCCCGACGAAACCCAGGGCAACAACCCGATTTCCTTCCAATATATACCTATTTTTCACTTAAAATTTATTTTTATGTACAATAATTCCAAATTTGTTCATGTCAATGCGACAATTTGTATAAAATTATCTAGAAATCTTGCTATTTGAAAAAAAAACTCGGTTAGCATAATTAGTAAACAGGGTAGATTTTCAAAAAATTTTTACAATAGAATAATTTACGACGAATTTGATCTAGAAAAGCTGAAGACTTTAGAAGACTTTTGCCTTAAATCTCGTAAAATTTACGATAAAGGTATGATATTTTTAAAGTGGTGCTGTGAAAAGAAAATTACAAATCTTAACGAAGATGTATGCTGGTATTTTTTAATGAAAAGGTAAACAAATTTGCTGTTCTACATTTGGGCCCAGTATTCAATGTTAAAAACTATGCTTAACGTTAAACATAATGTTGATATAAGTAAATTCCCAAATTGACACGCTTCTGAAAAGGAAAAATTTTGGTTACAAAGCGAAGAAATCAAATATAACTATGAACAGATTGATGCGTTTCTAAAAATTGATGACACATTTTAATGACAAGTGAGTATGTCCAAAATCATTGTACCTACTTTTTGTAGGTAGATCATATTTTTCACTTGTAGAGGACTTGAATTAGTCGAATTGTCAATTAATGATGTGACATTTCAACAGAATTTTATTAACATTAGAGCTACCAAAATGGAACACCGTTGTAAAAGATTCAGATAAAACTATCGTTAGTTATACAAAATCTGCAAGAAATATATGCCATTAAAAAGCCGAAACCCCCATGTAAGTTTTTTTGAATAATTAAATTTAAAGGGTTCAATTTAATTTACCCGTTTTCAAATTGGGTCTTGTCTTAACAAGACGGGGGTGGTTCATGTGGTGCTCAAACGACCTTTGAATAATACAAAAAACTATTTAAACGTAAATTACCTATTGTTTTATAAATCTAAGATAATCTAAACAGGAAATAACAATAATATAAAAAAATGACAATAATATAACAAAATGACAATAATATAACAAAAATCATAGCCCGGGATGTCCTGGTTAAGGCGCCGTTTGGCTGGTCCCCATGGACGGGTGGGTTACTGAATCCTGAGCCGTTTCTTGGAAATATAAATTATTGTGGTTCAATGGTTGGTGTATGACCCAAAAATCCTACTAATGACAATTTAATTTTGTTTATTATGACCGTTCAGGTCTGCCCATAACGGTTGCCTGAATTTGTTCAGGTGGCGCTATGTAAAATTTATATATTTTAGATAAGCTGGGGCAACAAACGGGTGTCTTTAAGCAGGTCAAAGAGAAAATCAATAATTTAAAGTAACCTTGGTGCGCATCACTATCTTATACGTGATTTGGCTTTCAGACTGACTGGAATGAGCTCAGTAAATGTTTATACAGGATAGGTTACTATTTACATGTATTAAATGCAAATTTACGTACCGTTTAATTATCTAACAACTAAACAAGCTGATCTCAATTTCTTAATTAATGGAGAACGTTTTTCTCTAACAAATGCAGGGAAGACAGAGTTTATCACGATCTTTTACGTTAATAATTATTAAAGATTGCTTCTTTATTAATTTTTATAAACGAATTAATCGGAGGCGAGTTTAAAATTTAGGACTGGTAATAAATTGAACAATTCTGAAATTGTTTCCGATGGAATGGGTTTTCAAGTAAGGATTTATATGCGATTGCGAGACGCAGGAGTACGTTTAATGTAATTTATCAGACGCACCACGGGTTCGTCTTTATATCTGGAGGATCACCGGTGATCTCTACGAATGCGGCTTCTGGTATTGAGATTACCTAGGTCAACGCGTCGCTTGTTGTTTGATTTTCCTCAGGATCAGGTCGGGTGTTGTATTGTAAGTTTGTAATATCTGGTTATGGGGTTGCTAAGATTCTGGTCCAGCCCGTCGGCTGCTGTACCAAATTTCCAGGTGGGGAGAATTTGAGCGAGTATTCTTACCGCTGGAGTAAATGGAAGATGCCTTCGGGCAAAGGGTACAATCCTGGTTTTGTGTATGTGTGTCGAAGGCAACTTCGACAGCCTGTCGTCTACTTTAGTGTACTTCAGAGGTAACTTCAGGCTAAAACCCATATTTTGTGTGTACTGGAACGGTTAGATAACTTCAGGCTCTGCAGCCCGTCGTTTTTAGGTGTCTGGTGTAATGTTTAGAAACGTGGTGCAATAAAACTTACGTGCTGTTAACCTTAGCGTAACTCAACAGCAGTTTGATTGTACAAAGCTGATTGATGGGCGGGGTAACGCGACAAAAATGCAAGATGATTCAGTATAAACGGATTCGGTAACCAGGTCGGCGACGATAACAACTAACTACGGCAGGCGCGTGGTCTGGATCTCGATTCTGGCTGCTGAAGATAGCGTATCAGGATAACAGAGTCAAGTGTACAGTACCGCGATAAAGTAAAAAAGTCCACAAGTAGGGGACAAGTAGGATTTTTCCTTAGGCCGCGGTTTTTATAGCTGATTCGCGGGGGTGGATCCCCTTATGCAGGGTCCTCTGGCTGTGATTTCTGATTCTCGGACGTAATAGCATTTATGCTTTTAATATCTCAATAAAAATTATTTATTGAAATCGCGCAATCTTTTGTAATGGGTTTTAAATTTAAACAACTGTACGTATCTTAATTACTGTAGGGCAATTAAAAATTAATTACATAAATTTTAGGTTAAGCTGGATCTTTACATATTCTTAGTTCGAGGTCGAATTTTCCTTCCAAAAAAAAATATTTTCTGCGTTGATGCCTTTTTAAATGACTACAACCATTAGAAATTCCTTATATCGATCTTGAATACGTCCGGTCACCCTTACTTTTATGCGTCGGCGTATTTTTTACCATGGATCAAAATTATTTCATCACACTTAGTGACTGTTTTATTTACCGATTTTCAAAGTCCATCTTTTTTCAGTTCTTTACAATTGTTGGTTTAGTCTTTTATGCGTATTTGACCCTTATGTCAGACATTTGTCGCGTCTTTTTTCTGGTGACTTTTATATGATTTATAAAGGGTTTTCATGACCGTTAATTTTTCTTCTTTTCATTGGTTGAACGGTTCTCCATGAGTGATGTCAGATTCTTCAAATTTAACATTTCCTTTTTTGGTTCAGTTCTACAATTATCGATTTTATTTTTTATATTAGGTATCCGTCATATTTTTTCTAATTTCCGGTAAATCGTTTAGCATTACTAGAGATGGCTTTTGATAACGAGATCTTTTCTGGGAGGCCTATGCAGATTTAATGGTGACGTTGAATTTCAATTCTTCGAAACGCGTCTAAAATTCCTATTTCTCTGCTCCCCGGGGGTTATTGTACCGGCCTGTTTTATTGACTAGTTCAATTTAAAATTAAGTAGCGCTGGCAAAATCCTTTTCTATGTGGTACTGATTTATAACGCGATTTAAATGTATATCCCATTTTTCTGGTTTTTTAAACCCACCATCGTAATATTTATTAGTTTTTTATTTTTATACCTGTCATCTATGGCTAATTGTGTTCTTTAAAGGGAATATTTTTTGGTATATTTTATCAAGATTAAATTTCACAGCCAAAACGATATACTGTTCTCGTAAATAAATTTTTTTATTTTAATTTCAAATTTGGTTAGCCGGTAAAACAGATTTAAATGTCCCTTTTTTAAATCCGATGAGATTTAACATTACCTGGTTTGAGAATACATCTTTTTTTTCTGCGTATTTATATCTGACAACTTCCATGACTTGACGTATTTTATTACATCCTGCGTTCCAGTATTTTATTTCTTTTAATCCTTAGGTGTCCTGCATTAACATGACATTTTTTTGTTTGCTTTACGCATACCAGCTTTATTGATTTCTTTTTTTTTTAAATCTAATTGTCATTATTTTGTAGCTGTTTTACTGGTCTTTTTTAATCATTGATCCAACATTTTTCTATTTTTATTCTAACATATTTCAACAACTTTAAATTGAGATAAATTTTAATTACCTTACGGTATTCAACTTAAATCTAATTGAATTATTATATCTTAATCCGACGTTTTTTTTTACGATTAAGTAATGAAATGAATATCAACATTTAAATACCCATAAATAAATGTATTAATTTTATTATTAAAAACGTCTCTTTTGTTAAACGCATACTTTTCGTATTAGAAAAATTATTAACTAACAAACACAAAGAAGTTTATCACGATCACGTTAAAATTATTAAAGATTGCTTCTTTATTTTATTTAAAACGATTAATAGATTTACGGCCTTAGGACTGCGTGTTATAAATTGAACAATTTTGAAAATTGTTTCCGACGGAATATATTTTATTTATACGATTGCGGAACTACATTTAATTAATTTATCACGTAGACGCACCACGGGTTCTTTTATATTAGGATCAATGATTCTATATGTTCTGGTATTGAGATTATCTCGGTCAACGTTTGTTTGATTGCTATTTTCCTCAGGATCAGGTCGGTATTTTGTAAAATCTGATAATTTAAGATTCTGGGTATTGTGCTGTAAAATTCCATAAAAAGCATATTTTTAGTAAATAAGATGTCTTTTTAAGTAAAACGTCCTGGTTTGTGTTATTTTGTCTTTACAGGTCGTTATTTATGTACTGGTAGAAAACTTCATATAGGGGTATATTTTTTATTAATTAATAATTACTCTGAGCTCGTCGTTTTTATTTGGTGTTTTTAAAAAAAAAACTTCTTAATTAGCGTAACTCAACCAGCAGTTTGATTGAAAACTGATTACTTAAAAAACGCGACAAAAATGCAAGATGATTCAGGATAAACGGATGGGTAATCCAGGGACGATAGACATAACTACCATTTATCGGCTCTGGCTTTGAAGACCACATCAGGATAAAATCCAAAAACAAGTACATGGTCGCATAAAACAACAAATAAAGTAATTTTTGGTATTTTTTTTGATTTTATTTTATGCATTCTTGTGATTGTCATTCTACAATACATTTATGCTTTTAATATCTACCTCGGAATTGAAATTAATTATTTATGGTCCAATATCGCGCAATTTTGTAATGGGTTTTAATTTTAAACAACTGTACCTATCTTAATTACTGTAAATTAAAAATTAACATAAATTTTAGTTTTGGATTTTACATTTTTTTTGGTTAATTTAATTGATTTTTGTTCGTTACGTTAAAACAAAGTGCCACCTGTAACAGAATATATTTGAAAAAAGAAAGTTGCAATATTCAAAAAGACCATATACAGGACATTGTTCCATTGCATTTTTAGTAACACTGTTATTTTAAAAGACATATAAGTCTGCAACTGTTGCAGCATAAAATTGAATAATAAGAACCTTATCCCAAAAAAATTTTAAGGTGATCAAAAACAATTTTAAGGAATCTGAAACAGGATGGTTCATTTGGAAATTTTCAATTAATCCAATATCTTTAAATCAATCGTCCATATTTATTAATTGTAGTAATATTAATATTTCGTAAAAATTAAAAGTATTTGAATTTAATCTAAATAACTCTATTTTTTTAATTAGAAATAAATGACCCACTTTTATTGTAGACAGAGACAAAGAAATTTTTAGTCTAAGTGCAAAATTTAAATAATGAAATAATGAAATGAAATAATTATTTAATTTTCAGTGTTACAAAATTTTTTTACCCATAACGAAAACAGGCAACATTGTAAAACAAAAATAATCTGTCAATAACGTTTAAAACTTCATTTCAGATAGACATTAATATATACATTTAACTTAAAAAAAATTACAAAGCCGCCCACTTCTATAAGATATCAATAATATAGTAAAGTTAAAATCAGTTGCTTGCGTATGAACGATATTATAATAATTTTTTTACAATGCTCTTTTTTTTATTCATGAGTGTTAGAATAAAAGGAATTAGACGTAAGTATCCCGTGTTAATATATGCGACTGTGATACTCATATGTCGACATTTAAGATAATATTCTGACATTCCCCATTTTGACGTTTTGCTTTGATTGTTGGTTTAATTTCTCTTTTATACGTTTTACTTTATATATTACCGATAAACGTTGGAAAGGTAAATACAATTTTGTATCAGATAGGTGTAATTTTAAATATAACTTGTTTCAGATTAAGGTGCTTGTAATAAACATCTAAATTAATACCGAACTTAAGTACCAGTTTTTAGATAATGCTAGTTATCATTCAAAACTATTAGAAAAACAAAAGTCCTCTACGAAAGAAGACATTTGCAATTATACAAACCATCAAACTCTTTCGACATTATGTTTAGACGAGAACTGTTGGAATTAATTCAAGAAAACCGTAGACCAAAAAATATGAAATAAACGAAATTGAATTAAAAAATAGACATAAGGTTTACAATTACGTCGTACCATTGTCAATTCAATGCTACTATTATGTTAATTGCAAGGAGATTTACAACAAAGTGTCGGACAAAATAATGTCATTTAATGATGCCATGTAAGAAAACATGGTTAGCAGCTTTAAATCAATTGACGCTGATTATTGGATAAAATGTATTTCACATGCGGAGAAAAATATGCAAGAATGGTAGAAAACTGAAAAACAGTTACGATATCGAGGTGGCCCCATTAATTATAAATATTGGTGAAACCAGTTCTAACGAAAACGAAAAAGACAATTTTTACGACAGTTCTGAGTAGTGCCACGGTTTTTACTAGTTATATATTATTTACTTCAGCAATGTTTGTAAAGGGTGATTCAAAAAGCGCGCCGGTTTTGAATCGCTCGCCATTTTGTTGTTTGTTGCTTAGCAACATAGTTGTTTATAAAGTTGGCATCTGCTAATATTCCGACTTCATTCTGTGTGTCAAAATGGAACGCTTTTCTACTAAACAACGTGCGTTAATCGTGAAAACGTTTTATCAAAACGGAGAAAGTTTTGCAGAAACTGTCCAACGACTTCGTGCGATTTTCGGGCGTAATGAAGCTCCGAATGAATCAACAGTGCGCAGACTTATGACAAAGTTTATTGAAATAAGATCAACACTACATTAAAAATTCTGGTCGTCCTAGATTTGGCCGGTCTGTTGAAAACATTGCTGTAGTTCGTGATAGTGTCAATAGAAGCTGTAATCAACAATTTCAGGAAGAGAGTTTTGGCATGCCAGTAAAGTAGAGGGGGACATATGCCCAATGTGATTTTCCATTCCTAAATTGGGAAAGTTTCATTAATAGCTTCATCTTTTGTAAATGATTTTTTTAAATTAAACTGTTTTTTGTTATAATTAAAATCGGCGCGCTTTTTGAATCACCCTTTATTATATATTTTATTATTCCAAAGCACAATTATCCTTTATGTAGGAGTAATCGTTAAATAATTGCTGTGATGTAACAATCAAATTAACATAAAATTGTCTGAAATGCTTGTATCCATTAAAAATAAATAATGTAACTGCATAAAACATTATTTCTGTTTTCAAGAATTCAAACAATAGTATAAATTACCTTAACAACAAACAAGAATTAACAAAATGACACATTTGATTAAATGTAATAATTACATGTTGTCAAACATAAATCTGTATAAAAAAAAAACTGACAACATACGTTTAAAATTAAACACAGTTATTCAAATAATAATAATAATAATAACACATTTATTGTTTAATTTATACAAAGGAACATGACATTCAAATCAAAAAAGGAGAAAAGAAAAAGAAAAAATTTAACAGACACCAGAGAAACCGTTTGACAAAGGGAAATTTACATAGCCCTGAATCACCACCGAAAAAGCAAATAATGTGGCCCATACAGACCAAGAATACCAAACACACAACGGACAAACGTTGTAGTTTGAAGAATTTCTAACAAAAACAGAACACATAAACATAACAAAATTAGAAAAGACACCTAATAATCTGGGGACAAACACAAAATAAGAACTTAAAGCCATAATACCGTAAAGAGAATAGATTGGACATTAAAACAAAACGCATTACACAATAGATACGTGACAAAGATTAAGAAAAACAACGACCAGTGAATGGCTAGAAACCGTACCCAAGTATCAACCAACAACGACGCAAACACCAAAAAACACCGTTTTTTCAAGCAAAA
>JARFJB010000715.1:2500-25000 GCA_036346205.1 Vesta saturnalis | reverse complement strand
GCAATGCAATCTGGCTGTGTTTTTGGACATTAAGCAAGCATTTGACAGGGCCTGTCACGCCGGTCTCCTGCACAAGATCTGAAACCTAAACAGCCGGTCAGTTCGGGTCAAAGCAGGAAAACCTTCTCAGATCCTTTCAAACCTACAGCAGGCGTACCGCAAGGTTCTGCCTTAGCCCCGATCCTCTACACTATCTTCGCATCCGATATACCCGAAGTCACTAAACCCGGAGCAGTCGTAGCGCAGTTTGCGGATGACACCGGTTTCTGGACGGTTAATCAGAACAGTGAAACGGCCTCCGCATCATATCCAAAACCCTACGGAATGTTAAAAACCCTCAACCGTATTAGAAACCGAGAAAACCTACTGGGCGCTCTCGGGGTAGAATCAGTGGTTGTCACCCCAAAACACTCTTACACATGCATAAAACATATATCGGCCCTGTTATGGATTTCCGAGCTCCCATATATACAAATATAAACCCCAAACGCCTTTACTCCATCGCTTCCTGTGAGCGCCGAATTTTCCGACGCATACACCGGTTACCCTTCAGGTACCCTAATACCCTTACTATCCAACGCGCTAATATATACCTAAGCTCACTAGAATCGAAACCCTTCAGAAAAATTTTAGCCACAATACAGTTTTCGGCGATACCATCCCAACCAAAGAGATCCTTACCACTCCTTATAACTACCACATTCCCACGAAGGAAACCCAAGCTCAAATTTAAACATCCACCGCCATCCTCACACAACTCCTCGACGACCTCCCGAGGAGATAGAAGAATCCTTGACAACATCCCGTATGCCCTCCGCATCCCCACGTCTATTGGATGACGACCCCAGTAAGATACCGGTGAACGAATATAAGCACACCAACCACGCCACACACCACAACCACCACGCACACCTAACCCATTAACACATTCATTACTGAATAAAACCTAAATAATTTTTCTTTTTTTACTCCCAAAATAACCATACCTCATGATTGTACAACGTACAATAACACCAAACACAACACTACAGCAAGGAATGACCAGGGCTGAAGAGGAGAAGGACTCCTGAACAGTCTACAAATAAGTAGTATAAGCTAACAATAAGTAAATACTAACACATAAGCATGAGCAAATCAACAAAAAAAAGAAAAAAGCGAGGTTAATTAACACCACTTCCGTCCTGAAGGGACTATCTCACCGACCTACAGAACCGCCGTATTTATTTTACTTTATATCTGACTAGTTTCCAGTTGGAAAAATTTCTGTTCTACCTTTGGTAGATTGTAAATCGATCTTGTCTGTGAAATACCGCAATACCTAATACTCTGATACCTCACTGGAGCGCAAGCACGCGGAAAACAGATATCCTCACATAATAACCTCCTAAGGGGGTCATCCTTAAGGCGTATGACTGTAGAGGTGTTGGTTGGGTAATCCTTCCTAAAAACACAATACCTAAACACCTACATGACCGACCTGCAGATACTAAATCTCCATTTCCGTCAGATTTACCTGTAAAACCATTATAAATCCTGACAACCCCTCATTAATACTGACATTTGTTTGTCTGTATCCAGACTAATTAATAACGCAATACCTACCGCTTCCTAAAAGAAAATAAATTCTTTAAACAGTAAATCTACTTCCAGAAAGAGAAATTAAATTCCTTTCATTTTATACTTATTTAATTTAAAGTAGAGATCGCGATTTAATTCTCTTAAAAAAAAAACAAACAAGGAATTCCATTTATGTAATATTTCCTCGTAATCGATCAAATTAATCATCGGAAGTAAAATTTCAAACCTGCGTACCATTTCAGATTTACGAAAATTATCATATTTCGTAAAAGCGTTAAATGCAAGAGCCGCATACATCTTTAAATTTACATGTCAGGTTACTTCTTTCGTATAAACAAAAATAATAATCAATATAACCCTTGAAACTCTAAACTGTTACATAAATAAATGCAATATTCATAATTCAATTTTAAAGGCAGACATCAATAACACTTCGAGTGACCGAGATATAAAACCATTGCCCTTCTTGAAGCCGCTAACTTTCTCAGTCCATTCAATAAAATTTCTAAGAACAGAATCAAAGAAATACTATTTCTGTTTACTAGTACTTGGATTCTTTTTAAATTAAATTTCAAAGAAACTACTATAAACCAACTACATTGAGTGGTGTGAATAAACGATTTAATTGATTTGCGTAAATAGTAATCATTGAACACTACATACAATTCCTGGAGAAAGCGACATCGCCCTTTGCTACCTTTTAGATGATCCAGTATTTTAGAGTTAAGTTAAATATTTAGCATTATACTCAAATGGGAAATAAAATTTGTTACGATCTCGAAGATAACGATTTATGCGAATTTTTTTGATAGTGTACTTTTTTCCCTGAGGGCTGGGTAAAGCCGTTGTTGCAATTGTTTGTGTATAATGCCACCTCGGTAGTGAACACCCACTGCAATTGGCACATTTTACTTTGTTGTCCCCAACTTTCCGTTCACATTCAATTGACGGGTGGGTACCTGCGCATTTCACGCATCGTGACATTTTGCGACAATAATTTTTAATGTGACCATTTCTTGGCATCTAGCATACTACAGTTTAGCATGCGGAGGTTCGAATTTAATGATGTTTTGTTCTAATTTTGTAATATTATATATTTCTTTATTATTTTCATTAGGTTTGAAATCTATGAACCATATGGGAAGTTCTAGTTTAGTAACTTTGTGTTTTAATATATATATATATATATATATATATATATATATATATATATATATATTACGATGATAGTATTCATCAAAGTAAATACTAACTGTAAATAATAGGCTTAACAATCGTATGATATATCTACTTTAAAAATTTAAAATATTTTTAATTATTATTATTTATTATTTATTTATTTATATTGCGCAAACTAACTTTTAAAAACAGTCGCATGTAAAGACTCATCAAAGGATAGGGTTCAAAATTTAGAAGAGACTTTAAATTTATATGACAAAGTAAATAATTATTTTGTTGAATTATACTAAGATTTTGAATATTATAATTATAGGTAATGTGATTAATGCACATTGAGCTATTGCCCATTTATATTTTATTATATCTAAATTATTCAAAGAAATTGAATTATAAATTTTAATTTGCATCAATATATGTCACACCCTGTACATAACAAAATTCTTCAAATGTATACTTGGGCATGCGCTGTGAATACGCATTCATGTGACTTTTGATTACAAGCAAAAGAAATACGCCATACATGTAAGTATAAATATGTTTGAATTTATTCAATATTCTAATAATCATTTAAATTTTAGCTCAAATAATATTCCCTTTGACATGCATACACGTTGTCGCACATCATGTTTGTTACAAAATATGGAAATTATGAACACAACAATGAAAATATCAATGTCAACAATAAAGTATAAAGTCATAACACTCACATAAAATGTCCTCCTTATCTGGTTACTGATGATGAAGTTGATCGTAGAAAACAGCTCCTTCGAACTCCAACTCTGCTTCTCGAACATCCAAATTTGCTTCTTTTTACTGCTTATACGTTTACGTAAGTTTCACTAATGTTTCTTCATATCGATGAATCTTTATTTTTAGGATCATCACACTTATTATTTTATTTCAAAATAAATTTTGAAATGCATGGATAGTTTGAAGGTTATTTTAAATTAAACACGCTTCCAATAAATGAAATGTATAATGATAATAACACGAAGAAAACACAATTAAATATCCATAACAAACGTAAACAAAACAAACTTAAAAAAAACAATGTCGAATCTGCGGAAATATTTTCACTCACTATCGATAACAACCGATTTTTATTTTAAAAGGTAAACTAACCTTAATTTATTATTTACCGACAAATGACTATCACTTGTTTTTAACACTGCCGATACTAAAACCGCACTTTATTTTTATCGAAAGTGACGTTATTTTGTTTAAAATAATTTCAAGAAAAATTTGGCAACATCTTGCTTTAGCAAGCTGTTGTAACAGAGAAAAACTGAGAGAGCTACTAATCCTTCAGCACTTCTATTTATATGCAAAGCGTAGAAACCAAAATCTTCGATTGTTATCAACAGTTACCTACAATGTTTCCTCAATTCTGATTGGCTAAAGCATTTCTTAAATTACAATTTAATTTCAAAAGCTCATAACTTTTGCCCCCTTAAACCTATCTTAAAACTAATAACATATTCGGAATCTACATAAATTTTCCTATAAATTAAATCCAAACACGAACTAATTCCTCCAATTATTAACCAAGTTGATTTTCACATTGATTTATTGATTTTAAGCTAATTTTATGTACTTTACAGGCCTGGAATTGATTTCCACATGAATATGGGATGCTACTACATATAAATATTCATCTTTTACATGCCTAGGGCCAATTTGAAAGGAAAATTATTTGAAATTTTCAAACACCCTTAGAAACTAAATTTGGCAAAATAGTCACAAATATAGTGAATTGTGACTTGAAATTGAGGCTACTTTACTATTTTTACCTCTTATAATTTATTTTGAACAAATTGTCTCAATCTATAATAACTTTTACATAATTTTAGTGTGAGGAAATAACATAACCTCAAATTAATATTATAATTTTTAATGTATAATTTTACACTTTTAAGCACTTTTAAATGTTTGTGAAAGTGTTTATTCTTAATGTTTATGTCTCAATTTAATTTATTCTCACACTTTTATAAGTTTGTAAGTTCTGCTGAGACTAGTGTCGAATTGTTGCAAATCACTAATTTAAGGTCTGTAAATGTTGATTAATCACAATAATTCCAGAACTGCTGGCTTGTTTAAGTTTTATAGTTAATCACCAATGTATTTATTCTGTTTTAGTAATTTTAGCACTTATATACGTTTATCGCACTAACACGAATGTTTTCATGATTCTTGGCTGCGTACAATGAAATTGTGACATTGATACAAGCCTAAATCTAGTTTTTAACATTATTTTTGTAATCTACAGCTTGTACCTCATGTCGTTAGGGAACATTATGTTTAAATAAACTTACTAACTAAATATGAACTTGATTTAATAAACGATAACTAACATACCCTATACTTAAATGTAATATGTTGTCGATTATAATTATTTTAACATTTTATTATGAATTATTTAAATTTACATCCATCTCAATGTTAATCAATCATTCTTATCTAATATTATATATAACGAAATGTACCATTTGTACAAATTAATGAAATTATTCACTATGTGACTTACATAGCTACACGAATGTAATTTAAATCATCTCAACATATGTATATATATATATATATATATATATATATATATATATATATATATATATATATATATATATATATATATATATTATACATCGTGTCCTCTTTCTTCCGGGAGATTTTGAATACTATCAGGTGCTGTAGAGGTGGATACTGTGGTACCACTCTAAAGCATTTTCAGTTTTAGGCCTGTAGGTGTAATACTCAGTATTATTTTCGTCGAATATTATAATGACAGCTAAGAAATAGTCTGCTTTTTTAATTGTATTTTTACTGTTTCAGGACCAAGTGTTTTTACGATGTGTTCATTAGGTGCTATTTCGTTTCAAGTTTTGTATCTGTGAAATATATCCAACATTATAGACAATTGTTAGTGGTGATTTGGGGCTGCTGTCGTTTTTATAGACTCGTTATCATTTCCTCAGTTTTGTCTTCCACCAGATGGTTAAATTGATTTAGTTGTCTCAAATGGTTTTTCGCCCAGTATTCGGTAATTTTGTTTGTTTTCTGCTAATTGCGTCTTCTGGACTTATCCATTTTATCTGTTACAGTTTGCATTTTCCCTGCTGGATTGAGCATTGCTGTGGTGCCAAAGATATATGAATTTTATGTTGATAATTTTGAATTGGATTTGCAAAAGGCATTGTTACTTGCTGCTGGGGAAAGTGAAGGCCCATTGTTTGCATTTGCTAGATTGGGGCCTGAATTTGTTGATATGACATTTGTTGGTTCGAATCACAATAAATTGATTGTGATGGTGCTGTTTGCACCGGCATATAATACTGGGAGCTAGCATTGGGCTGCTCACTTTATCTATGTTTATTTTTATTCACTATATTTATATTCTTTTTGATTTAATTTAATTTAAAATAAATTTTTATTTAATTTTAAGTCTGTGTAAAATTTGTATAAAATACTTATCTTATCACGGCGTCCATATAAACGCGATAACCTCTTTTAGTATCACTCACAACCACTTTCAATACACGTCTTTCCTTCATGAAAGTAAATTGTTTTGGCTTTTGTAGGATGTTCACCAATTGTAATGTTTGCTCCCGGTTCATACATGTAATACAGTTACTCACAAATTTATTCCATACTTCAGATGCTGCAGCAATTTTACCAAATTTTTACGATCTCGACGAGTTGATTTTAAGTGGATTCAAATAAATCGCTTTCATTTGGTTGACTTTATCTCCTGAAATTGTATCACAAAAGAAATTAGCCCATGTTTTGTCCTACAATTGATCTACTGGAAAGTTTTAGCACCACAGATAGAACGAGAGTACAAACAAGATATAAACGCGTCTAATTCTTCCAAAGAAGTTATCCATGAACTGCCACCCAGTTGTTTCAGCTTCAGTACACTTCCTAATATTAGGTATCATGAAATTGTCAATGAAAGCGTACAAGAACTTGCACAAGTATTGTCAACGTTTCGTTTAGTTCTTCTCTAAGTATGTTATGACGAGATATAGGTCCACAGCCGTTATTCAAATCACTCAGAATTCTCCATTTAGTACCGTCAGATGCATCATATTCTACACTAATGCTTGATGCTCCTGGAAAACTGGAAAAATGTCCATCTTCGTCACCATTACTACTGGTGCTCGACAATGCATCTTCCAAAACGTAGGATGTACCCTCCTCTGACGACACTACACTATTATCACTACGATTATCACCGTCGGAATCGTACAAATTGAAAAGATTAGTTTGGTAAGATATGCGACATCCTGAACGTAAAGTACCTAACTAAAGTTGTTGATTCAATGTGTACGAGTATCGATACTAATTTTTCAAAATTTATAGGAAGTGGGTGGTTATAGAAAATATCATTATTGGAAACTATTTCACTTCTTGGAATGTTAACTAGCGGTTAATATGAATGTTTAGAGATTTGTCTAAAGCATGCATATTAGAAATAATTGTGCAGTCATATTGACCGTAACCTTATAAAGGTAATTATGATAAGCCAAGCAATTATATGCACAATGCAAACAAAAATTCTAGCATCAGTCACTTTTAGAAAAGTAATAAAATTTTGTTAAAATTGGAACGATAAAAACGATAGTTGAGCAAATTCGCATCCGTACTTCTAGTGGTGATACTCTAAATCTGCCTCGCCAATGATCATGAGTGCAACTATAACCTTAGGGGCTACTTACACTATCATTAAAGTGCCTTCAGTTTGAACCATCTGTGGTCTTTAAAGACATCTATCCTTTGCTTTGACGAATTTGTTCATAATAATAAAATTTTAATTCAACCTGAGGTGTTGTTATCATCTGCAAATGTTGTTTTCAAAGAGAGACTCAGCTAGTTGTTACTGTCAGCGAGTATTAAAAAGATTAGGCCTTTATATTTTCAAATTTCAAAAGTTTTTCAAACAGTCTATGAAGTAAGAATCAATTTGTGACTAACTATTATCAATATTTTTAATTGCAAAACTGTTGTTATGCCTAATTTAACAAAGGATAAAAACGTTATTCCTTATTATACTAAAAATGAAATGATTGTCATGTTATTAATTTTATTGTATTGACTTTTAATGGATCACTTAACCGTGAAATTGAACTAATTTCACAATGTGTAATACAGCAACTATATGGGTACATTGCTGACGAAATGGAGCTACAGTTTGGTAAATATAAAAGGTGTCCAAAGTCGAAAAAACGAATTTTTCTTTTGAAATTTGCTTAAAACTCCTGTGAGATACCCAAATTAGCTGACAGTTTGGTCGGTTCTTAGATGTCGAGGTATCTATTCTTCCGTAACTTGCCACGTATCTAACCGCCACACTGCATAAAACGGGACAAATGAGCGAGATCGGCTAAAACTCAATCAAACGGTCCGAAGATCACAGAGCACTCAGTCCTTTGGAGGTATCGATAAAATAGTTTAAGTTAGAACCTGGTTAGTGAGGAAGAACCGAAATAGTCACCACAAGTTTTAAAGAAAGAAGCAAAAGAAAGTAAGTTCTTATTCCTTGAAACAGGGAGAGAGCCTGTAAAGCTTGAAACAGGGAGTGATAGGAATATTACTTAAATGACAATTCTCACAACAATCGTAAATTTTTTTTCTTTAACTTCCCAACAAAGTAGACAATAAGCCAAAGTTATTGATAGCTACATAAATATGAATAGTAAATAGAATATTTATGTATTTAAAACAATGAATAATAATTTTAAGTAAATAGAATAAGTTATACACAGTATGTATGTTATCCCTAAAACCAAAAAATTATAAGTTAAAATGAGATTGACGAGAGCAAGTCGTGAACTTGTACTTACGCCCACAGTAATTTATAATTTGTAATTATAATCCCAAAACAACAATACCCTTCCGGCCGACGTAAGCTCTACGTACCTTAGCCTGAAGAGGTCAATTTAATAAACCTTAAACCTGTTATTTACAAGATATAAAAATCTAATAATTCAGCTTCCTTTCGTTTAACAAAACTGAATACAAACCCTTTTGATGAAATTGCATAAGTACCATTGGAAAAGCTTGTTCAATCCACTCAACCTATCTCGAATAAAAAATATTAGTAATTAAGCAATTTAAATTAGAAAAGAAATTGTTCCGAACAACCTTATCCACAAAACGATAGTGTACATTGTATATCTGAGCTACCGAGTAGCATTTAAGCTATTACGAAATCTCGCGCCAACATTTGACATGATTCTATATCACGATACACAAAAGTTACATCTGGTATAAAAGTTACAGCAAAGATACTGCGCACGACTACATAAACAGTAGTACACTATTAATTGTCCTCAAAATGAGGTTGTTCATGAACCATACTGGGTGTACATAAAACCAATTTTAACAATAATTATTCAAAATTTTGATTGCTGATTGTGCGTAAAATATTAAACAATGGTTTAACAACATATAGCAGTTCTACATGACATAAATTGTGTTAAAGTTGGCTGAAAGCGGGTATCAAGCTGACAACAAACTTACACTAAAGGTAACATGTTTAACAAATATCTGACAAATTAATGTAAATGTATTAGTTTCGTTGTAGGCGATCATAACCTGCTGAAGGCAATTTAGGTACGATTCTTAGGTAAAATGTTTGTCAAATACTTGAACCGAATTAAGGTAAGTGCACTTCACTTCGTTGTAAGCGATCGTAACTGCTGAAGGCAATTTGTGTAGTGGTATTAGAGTAAAATGTTTGTCAAATACTGCTAACAATTAAGGTAAATGTACTTAATTTTCTTGCAGGCGATCGTAATTTGCTGAAGGCAATTTATACATGCGATAAAGGAAAAATCTGACCTGTGTTTGCGAGTATTCAAGGTAGCCAGTATTCCACCAGCTCCAATACAGTAGTTCAACGACCACGCAATCCAAGTACGTGAGACACAGCTGACCACAGTTTATCAGCAGCACAATCCAAACAATAATCCGAAGAGATACAGAACGGGTAATCTTGTTACATCAATAAAGACAAAACTAAATATAAACATGAACTTTGATGAAATCGTAACGGTAAAGTTATATGGAAACTTAAGTGCTAAAACGAATGTAAAGGATTAGAAGGGTATTTATTCAGTGATTATATCCCTTTAATAGCGATTATACCACATCTATACAACAAAGCGATACTACATTTTGAAAATTTTCCAAAAATGATGCATAACATCTACGAAGTAAAAAGCAAAGTTTTTCTAGAAATTTCAAACATTAACAATGGCGGTTTTGAAGAAAGCCAGCCTTAAGAAACAATCCTACACCTTGAAAAATATTCCTATCAAATCACTGTTACCACAATGAATTTTATGTATTGTTAACTAACAAACCGTTATTTATACAGTGTATTTATTAAGAAATAGCCCCATCTATATTTTGAAACAGCAAAATAACATATGTGAAGTAGAAATTAGCTACAGTAAAGGAATAGTTTTGTATAACGTAGAAAATAAGCGTGCTGAAAGAAATCATTTAATCCATCATACGCATTAGTAAATGCCGTAAATACAGAAATATTAAATCACTATAGTAAAGAAATAGATACGAGTAAGCTAAAAGCACATTACTAAACGTTTAAGATCCAGATACTTATTTAAGATAGCTTTTGAAACAGTAACCAGATAAAATGATACAATCGATTTTTGCACGTTAAAACTCAGCGAAATTGGCCAGTAAATACAGATTTTGGATTAACAGTCATGGACCACAGAGTTTAGCTCTTGCTCGTCAAGAGAATCTATTTTTCTGCGTTCACGATAAAACTGTAAGTACAAATTTTGGACTAACGCTCATGGACCACAGAATTTAGCTCTTGCTCGTCAAGAGAATAAATTTTCTGCGGTACCAATCCCAAGCCTGATTAAATGTGAAAGGCTCAGGGGACGTGGTCATGTCGTTTCACAAAATCTCCAACGATTAGAAAACTCTTACTAATAGATCCATTAATCAAATCAAAAGGATATTGAATTCGGCATCCATTGGTGTAAAATTAACATAACGTTCTAAAAAAAATCAAGTTAGCTGTGACAAAAATTTAAACATTGATTATTGATACCTATTAAAGTTTAAAGTTCAACATAGTAGTTTTGCAACTAAAATATTTTTCAGGCCTAATCAAACAGTAAAACCAAATTTTTATAAATATGGTAGTTACAGTTTTATTTGAAATTGAAAGCGCAATGTTTTTTCGGAAATTGGGAATAATTGAGTAAGGTACGATATACACCAAAGGTTCAGTTATGAAGGTGACTCTTGTTTAACAAAGATGCCAAAAATGCATACAAATGAAATAAGTAAGGCATTGTATTTAAAATAATAAAGTAGGTGTGCACTTCCAGTATATCCGAGAGTCCACGTCTTTGAAGAGAACTGGTTTCGGTAAAACTTGCGTTTGAAACTTTACTTTGAAATGTTAATAATAAGACCAGTACGTAACTTTGTTCTTAAGCTGGATATGTTGTATACTAATGTTGGATTAGCAATTACATACGTTATTAAGCAGGTAATATAACTTTGGAAGCTAAGGCATTACTGTATTACTTCCCTAGTCTACAACTTAGACATTGATCACATTGAATTTCTAATCTAATCTGTTTGGTGATTGCAGCGCTAATACCTATTACATGACGAGTTGCCAGCTTGGCAATGAAGTTTATAAATACATGGCTGATGAAATTTGCCTTTAAACCTAGAAATTTTTCAGTTAATTCTATAAGGAATGTTGAAGGCAATGTACATTAGGTAATTGAAAACTTACGGGAGACCGAGTCGTAGTTGGTTCCCTAACAAACATTTTATACATTTTGATGATGACTCTATCTACGCGTGTATTCCCAAGCTCGGGGTTTTTCGCATGCTAAATCTAACCAGTGGTGTGCGATGATTTCGTTTATGTAAACAATAATTTTCTCTAAGTTAAAAATTTAGATTTTGTACCTTGCTCTAGTATAGTAAAGGTATAAAATATTTCAAAAGTTAACGGAGCATTTGAAAAAGCTCGATTTAATCGTAATTATGCTATAAACAATTTTTCTTTCGTACATAAACGGTCAAACAATAAAACAATATTACTCAAACAATTAATCCTGCGTTTGTCATAAACCATAATTTGAGTTTTCCACAATAGAGCAGACCAAATATGCAGATTCCACAAAGAGGCTGTATCCTGAGAATTTCATAGACTTTAATAAATTTTGTTTGTAACGGAGTTTATGAGACGCAAATAAGGGAATGCGGTAACGGTCAAGAACGCCCTACTTGAATTCCGACGAAATGTAAAATAATGTAGAAAGTTAAACATAATATTGTATTGTTATGCTTATGACTTCCTAAATTTTTAATTAAAATAAAAAGTTTTTTTTAGGCATTTAATGCTTTAAGTCACACACCTTTATACAAAATGTTGATTTAGCATAATACCAAGGTGTTATTAAAAATAAAAAATTCGAACCAACTCAGTTTTTTTACTGCTTTGCAGTAAACATTGACGTTTGTAAGATCTTTGTGATTTATTATTCTTACACGTGTAATATCACAATTACACTAAATTACAAATGCGACTGTTTATTAAATATTAACCTTTTCAGTATTCCTCCACTGCTAACTTTTCGTACAATGAGTCATATTTAACAATTTTCTATACGTAGGAAAAAGTAAACCTACCAATTTAAAAGTGCTATGCGTACGTGTAGGTTGGTGTTACCTGTTACCCTTCCTAATTTTGACGGGTAAGGGACAATTATGTCCGTATATGCATTTATATCTAAGGGTACCATGCCTACTCTATAATTTTGCTATCGTAATTAACCAAGAGTTAAAAACAGCATCACGAGCGCTAAAGGTTTTACTTGTATCACATTCGTAAAGCTTTATTAACATAGCTAAACAAGAACAATGTAAAATCATTTTCACAAGCCACCAATCTCCAATCTTGTTATAGTTACCATTGAAATTCTCATTAAACATTACGTTTAAGCTTTTGTCAAATAATATAATCATTAAACAATTAAAACGTTGCCACTATAAAATTTTCAAAACTCCCAAAGTCTCGTAAAATTATTAAACTGTACTGTAACTTTACTAGAAACACAATCTTCGATCTTTTAAATTTTGATTAAACGTATTTAATAATAGCGTTGTGAGAAAGGAAAAAGATTACAATAATATTAAACAGATATGAAATAACATCATCTAATCCTTCACATCTCCGCATATTAACCCTTGTAGACCAAAACCGGGTTAATAATGACCCGGTAACTAATTATTTTCGAATAACTTCCAAAACCAACGTCATAAAATAATTTCTCTTTATGAATACCTCAATCTAAGGATTCTGATGCAGTACATAATCATTTAATACTTATTTTTACATCTCCAAAAATGTGGATTGGGCCATAATTCACCCGGTTGGGTCGTTCACGGGAAAACAAATATTCGAGGTATCTACGTCGGCGTGGCGCGGTGACTGCGAGTCTAGACTTGGTGGTAAAGGTAGTGGTTGCAATATGTCAGTAAGGTGCATATTACCACGCGCTACGTTTTATTATTTATCAATGCTTTACTACTGTGGTCGCGTTCTTTATACGGGTTTTGTGAATTGCATTATTTATAAAATTACAATAAAATACAGTGAATACTAATAAACAGTTGCATTTAGTAATCTCAAAGTTAACAGGAACATGTGTTATAAAACAAAGCTACTTACAGAACGTGAACATTTGAAGAGCTAATGACTGAAAGTGATGATGATGATCCAAATTTCGATGAAGTGTTGAGTAATGTCGGATCAGATCACGTTGAAGAAGATTTAGGCACAGATGATGAATTATTTGAACAAGAAATTACTAATATCCAACGCGAGAATGATCCAAATGCTGTAAATGTGAATAATTAGAAAGTCGATCATCGTGTATGCAGCATTGAATCGCTTACAAGCAAAAGTGCAACTATATCATCTATATCAGAATCCTTTTTACATTTATATCTGACGATATAATAAACATAACCGTTCAGTGGACCAATCAAAAAGCCACTAAATTTTACACAGATTGGAATGATGCTCCCAAAGATATGAATGCTAAAGTTTGGAAAGACGTGGATTCAAAAGAATTGAAGGCCTTCGTTGGACTGCTCCTCATTACTGGTAGATTTCGAGAATCACATGAAGATCCAAGAAGTTTATGGAATGACAACGACGCATTTATCCTGCAACAATGGGTAGAAATCGATTCCAGACATTCTACGTTTTATACGCTTCGACGACTTAGATACTAGACTCCAAAGAAACATGACGATAAACTTAGCGATTACGAGAAATTACTGATATTTTACAAAAACTGTAGGAAGCCTATAATGCATCTGAATATGGAACAATCGATGAACAACTTACCTTCCGAGGACGTTGTCCTTTTCGGGTTTACATGCCCAACAAACCCGGAAAATATGGCATAAAGATATGGGTATTATATGATGGAAATCATTCTACTGTTCAAATTTCGAAGTATATTTAGGTAAAACTGGTAATGTTCCCGAAAAACCAAGGGCACCGTGTTAAGATACTATCAAAATTCTGGAACAAAAGCGGACGCAATATAACTACAGATAATTTTTCACCGATATTACATTGGCCGAAGATCTTCTTGCGCAGAACCTAACTTTACTAGGAACTGTACGTAAAACTAGAAAAGATATACCTAAATCATTACTTTGATATAAGTGGTCGAAATCTCTATTCGTCCGAATTTTATTCACAAAGGAGATTACTTTAGTATCCTACGTAACTAAACCAAAGAAATTTGTATTGCTATTATCAACCATGCATCATGCACACGAGATTAGCGACGAAGAAAACAACTTCAAGCCAGATATTGTACTAGACTACAACCAAACAAAAAGTGGTGTTGATATATTAAACAAACTTATTCGTGAATATACGTGCAGAAGGACGACCAGACGGTGGCCTTTTGCTTTATTTATGAACTATGTTGATATTACTGCTTATAATGCCTTTGCAGTTTGGAGTAAGAAATGTCCTACTTGGATGAGTAATACTTTCGTAAAAATAAGAAGAAAGCTGTTCATACAGGAATTGAGTATGGAACTGGTGAAGTCCCAAATAGAAAGAAGGGCCTCTCAAATTGAGGAAGATGGAAGAGGATACTGTAAAAACAGCAATCGAAAGTACCGGGCGAAAAATAAAGTTAAATAAAATCAACCAGCTTCAAGTCAGAAACGCGGACGTTGTCACCAATGTCGAGGGCAGCACAGAAAATATAATCTGAAAATTTATGCAACAGTTGTGACAAAACCGAAAATGTTATCTGTCACGACTGCCGAAGTGCTGAGGATGGAAATTAAGAACATCGATTTTAATACTTAAGATTGTTAGATTTTAGTTCAGAATTTAATATTATTTTTACTTTATAAAATATTGTTAATGAAATGTACCTTGCTTTTACATTACTACGCTAATAAATATTGATATAATTTGTGGTAAATAATTCTTAGTATGGAGTATGCTAATAATCTCATTCTAAAATGCAAAAAATAAGTGGGTCAAATTTGACTCAGTTTTGGTCGTCTAAGTCTTGAAAATTATTTTGGTCGTACAAGGGTTAAGATAAAATTACACATAATTTCAATCAACACTAGATGCGGCAGTTACAAAAAACACTAAATTTTGTTTACCTAGTAAATAACCAAGATTGATACTTGCAAGCTCAGTTTCCCAAGTTTACGTACCTTAATTTTTAAGTAACAAACAATAAATCGGAATAATAATAATTTCGTTGAATACATAAATTTAAAAATCGGTAATACGTAGTTTTAGTTAGCGAAAAGAAAATAAGACACAGATAACCACTGTATGAAATATTTAGTCTACTAATGAATATGTTTATACACTGAGTTGATATCTAGACGTTACTTAAATAAACATAAACAATGGCGCATTCATCCGTCTAAGTAATACAAGCAAACATTTAAAATCACCTAAGTCAGTTCAGAGAAAATAGTTACATCACAATGCTTCGAATAGTCAATCGAGACTTCCTTTCTTTCTCACAACGAAACGGCAATATCTCCTTAATTCTTAAATCAGCTTTACACAAATTTTGGGAAATCATTCTTGACTTCCATATATACATTTATTAAAACGAAGATTATATTTACGGAAACTAATTAAGCGTTACATATTTACAGCAATCCTTTATTTGTTAGGGGGTCGGCTGTACACGAACTTTATTACCAATAATCCGCACACAATTGGTACTAAGAAGCTTTACAATGCTAGGTAATATACAATACTATAGCTGTTCTCAGACAGTATTACTATCTTCGGTCCTCTCAGTCGACTGGTAAAGAACGCTTGCCGTTCTTAGTACTTAATACCTGCACTATAATATGACTATCTGTGTATTCAGTGCAGCATTTACGTTAAGGTAAAGTAGTAAAGTTTTATACACTTATATGTATGTGGTCAAGTGTCATTTATCTCTTATATTGATCAATCTTTGCTTAAACATACCTTCGATATGTATTTTTACGGTCAATTTGTATTCGCTGAATGACTTAATTAAGTGAAATAATACGGAATATTATTATAAAACAGCTATGATCTTTTTCTATATTTCCATTTATATTCCATAATCTGTAAGATATTTTCTAGTTTTATGTTTTCTATTTTATACTCTACCAATCTGAATTTAGGCACTATGAGCTACTTATTTTGTACGCTATACGTTGTCTATTTTTGTATGCTATAGAGAGCTGTCTGACTTTATTCATGTAAACAGTACATTCAAAGGAAAATAGGTTATACATTGACCTTTACACTCAGTCACGTTATTAGATACAAAATCGATCCCTTCTTAATTTTCAGCGTACCATTTTACTTCAATTTTTGCTTAATTCCAGGCCTAATATTTATATATGATTTTGCGGTTAAATTAATTTATTTTAGCACATAACCGTAATGATGATGATACTAAAACAAAATTGGTTTGTAAAAGTATATGTTTTTGCTCGCCAAAAATTATACAAGTTAAAACGTATCTAGCAGTATAATTATGAAGGAGCTTACAAAATGTAATGAGCATAATTTTAATTTACAAAACATATTTATTATGTACCTATATGTCATGGATACGATTCTTCCGATTAAGATCTTTACGCTATGATAAACTTAGTTACGTTCTGGCACTGTGACTTTATAATATGGTATTTTCAATGACATTATGTCTACTTTAGTAGTAATATTTCATTTTAATTCATTTTCTGAAGAACAACACCTTGTTTTCACATGAAATTGATAGTCTACAATAAATTGTGTCAATAAAGTAGCCATTATTTTACCCTTTGAGCGTCCTAATTCTGATCCAAATGCATTATTTTGTGTACCATAACCAAAGAAAATTATTATTAATCTGTTTTTCCTCAAATGATGTTTCGGTATATTTTGTAAGAAGAATATACCTGACATCTGAACACAAATTGCAAAGTCTCGGTACTTAGACACTTATAGCTATTTAACGAAAATTTAGCTTCATGTAGGTACTTCAGAGCTTGTGATATCTACTCTAGCGTCCGTATGTACGTCCATACATACGTATAGTTACCTTTGTAACTGGTATAATAACTGTAGCTACAATGTTTATATTTAGAAACCAATGACCCACTGTATCACAATTTGAAAATCATACATTAAAACGATCATTGAATATCTGGTGTGAAACAACACACGTCCTCCGTACAAAGAGTAAATTAAGAGAAACGACATCTTATCCACGCACACGCACTCACTGCACACGCACACGCACACGCACACGCAGCACACGCTCACGCACACGCACACGCACACGCAAACGCTCACGCACACGCACACGCATACGCACACGCACACTCCACACACACGCCACACACACACACACACACACACACACACAACACACAGACCCAACACCTACATAGACACCCACACACACACACACACACACACACACACACACACACAACACACATAAACACAAAGACACACAACACACACACACAACACACACACACAACACACATAACATACACATACAAACACACATATTACTATACAAACACACACAACACACACACAATACATACACTATACATAACACACAAGACATACAATACAACAGACACACAGATACACATACAACATATAACACACACACACAACAACACAACAACACATACAACAACATACATACATAACATACAAACATATACACACAATACACAACATACACATACACACACACACACACATACAGATACACACAGACAACACACATGCACACACACATGAACACAACACACACACACACACACACACAAACAATACATATATAAAAATTAATATTTAGCACATAATACATATATATAACAAAAAAATATATATAGACATTATATACATATACAATATATACATATAATTATAAACATACAAAATGTAATAATAATAATTTACAAACATATTTATATATAATATATGCATATACTACATAAGACATATATAAACATACAATAACAAAATATACAATCATATCAATATAATAACATAACAATAAATATAGACATACATACATAAATATATATACAATAAATATATAAATATAGACATATTATATAATATAAATTATATATAGAGCATATATATACATAACAATAGACATATTATTAATAAATATAAATAATATATATAAGAAGAATATAACATAACACAAATATATATATATAACATTATATAAATAACATACATACATATACATATATATAATATATAATACATACAATATAATAACATATAATACAACACAACATACAAATATACAACAACATATATATATACATATATACATCATACATATAAATATATACATATAGATACATATATATATACATATATATATATATATAGACATACACATATAACATATAATAATATATATATATATATACATATATATTAGAAATAAATACAAATATAATAATATACATAACACAAACACATATACATAATATAACATAACATATAATAAATACATATAATAAACAATAATACATAATACACATAATATACAACACATAACACATATAACAACATATATAACATAAATATATAACAACACATATACATACACACATACATACAACATAAAATATAATACACAAATACATAACAATATATATAACAAAGAACGATATATAGAATATACATATAACATATATAAAACATAAACATACAACATATAAAACATACAATACATACACACATAAACATAACAACATAGAACACATAACACATACATACAATACAATAACATAACAACAACAGACACACACACACAACACACATATATAATACATATAACACACAACAACATAGAAATAAATACAAATATATATAATACATATAGACAACATATATAATAACATATATACATATATACACATAATAATATACACATATACAAATAATAATATACACATAACACATAACACACAACATATACAAGAAATATAGACACACATATAACACACACATAAACACAACAACACACACACACACACACACACACAGAATAGACACACAACATAACACAAAATATATATCACACACAACACACAGACACATAGACACATATAAAACACACACACACAACACACACACACACACACAACACACACACATAAACACACACACAGACTATAACACAATATACACAATATGTACACAGACACATAGACATAACATAAACAAATACAGACATAAACACATAGCACAAGACACATAAGACACAATATACAGACAGACACACACACACACAAAGACACACAACACACACAACAACATACACAAACAACACAGACATACATAAATCATAAACACAGACACACCATATATATATATATACATATAGAATATATAATAAATATAACAACACCACACGCACAGCACACGCACACGCACACATAGACAACGACACGCACAGCACACACAGACACACACGCAACACACACACAACGACACACACGACACGCACACGACACGCACACGACACACATACGACAGACACGCACAACACGCAACACAGCAACACGCACACGACAATACACACATACATATACTAATATAATACACACAATACGATATAAATATAAAAACACAATAACACACAGACACAGACAAGACAACAAGACACAGACACAGACACAGACACAGACAAGACACAACACAGACACAGACACAGACACAGACACAGACACACAGACACAGACACAGACAGACACAGACACAGACACAGACAAGACACAGACATAGACACAGACAAGACACAGACACAGACAAGAACAACATACATAGACACAGACACAGACACAGACATAAACACAGACACAGACACAGAACAGACACAGACATAGACACAGACATAGACAAGACAAGACATAGACAAGACATAGACATAGACACAGATAAGACAATAGACACAGACATAGACAAGACATAGACAAGACATAGACAAGAACAGACATAGACAAACATAGACACAGACACAGACAAGACATAGACACAGACAAATAGACAGACAAGACACAGACAACAGACACAGACACATACATATACAAGACACAGACACAGACAAACAGACACAGACACAGACAGACAAGACACAGACACAGAATAGACAACAGACACAGACACATAACACAGACAAACAAGACATAGACACAGAACAGACACAGACAAGACAAGACACAGACAAGACAACACAGAACAGACAACATAGACAAGACACAGACACAGAACAGACACAGACACAGACACAGACACAGACACACACAGACAAGACACAGACACAGAACAGACACATAAGACACAGACACAGACACAGACAAGACACAGACAAACAGACACAGACAACAGACACAGACACAGACAAGACACAGACACAGACAACACAGACACAGACACAGACAACTAGACACAGACATATAGACAAGACACAGACAAGACATAGACACAGACACAGACACAGACAAGACACAGACACAGACATAACATAGACACAGACACAACAGACACAGACAAGACACAGACAAGACAAGACACAGACAAGACATAGACAAGACACAGACAAGACACAGACAACAGACATAGACATAGACAAGAAAGACATAGAAAGACATAAGACACAGACACAGAACAGACAAGAATAAACAACACAGACACAGACACAGACACAGACACAGACACAGACAAGACAAGACAACATAGACAAACATAGACAAGACACAATAGACAAGATACAGACACAGACATAGACATAAGACATAGACACAGACATAGACAGACAAGACATAGACACAGACAAGACATAGACATAGACACAGACAAGACAAGAACAGACATAGAAGACATAGACATAGACATAGAACAGATAAAAGACAAGACAAACATAGACATAGACATAGACATAGACAAACACAGACACAGACAAGACATAGACATAGACAAGACAAGACACAGACACAGACACAGACAAGACAAACAGACAAGACACAGACATAGACAAGACACAAGACATAAATAACATAGACATAGACAAGACATAGACACAGACATAGACATAGACATAGACATAGAACAGACAGACATAGACAGACATAAATACACAGACACAGACATGACACAGACACAGAACAGACACAGACATAGACACAGACACAGACAAGCTAACACGCAAGACACGACACGCAACGACACGCACAGACACGACACGACACGACACGACACGCATACGCACGCACGCAACGCAAGACACGCACACGAACGATACGCATACGCACACACGACACGCACACAGCACGCATACGTACCATAACACGCACACACAACATACAACACATACGCACACGCACACGTACAGCAACGCAACGCAACGCACACGCATAGCAAGCACGCACACGCATACGCAACCACAGCAAGCACGACACGCAACGTACCAGCAACGCAACGCACACGCATACGCAACGACACGCAACGCAATACCGCACACGCACACGCAACGCAACGCACACGCAACGCAACGCACACGCACACGCACACGCAACGCAACGCAACGCACACGCAACGCACACGCACACGCAACGACGCACACGCACACGCAACGACACGCACCGACCAACGCAACGCACAACGCTACGCAACGCACAGCACACGCAACGCACACGCATACGCAACGACACGCATACCACCGCACTACGCACCACGCATACGCATACGCAACGTACACAACGCATACGTACATACGCATGCACTAACGATACGTACATGCATACGCAACAGCATACGCATACGCATACAGCATACGTACGATCAATACGCATACGTCATACGCATACGCATACGCATACGCATACGCATACGACAGCAACGCATACGCCATACGCACACGCAACGCACCACGCATAAACGTACAATTGCACAACACTGCATACGCATGCATACGTACATCATACGCATACGCAACGATGCACATGCATACGCATACGCCCAATACGCATACGCTACCATACGCACACGCATACGCATACGCATACGCATACGTACACACATGCATACGCACACTACAAACGCATACGCATACGCATGCACACTACATGCACATGCATACGTAA